>JABUQX010075966.1:30000-53589 GCA_015478945.1 Trachelipus rathkii
TAATAATTATATATTTATATATATTATATATTATTATATATATTTAATAAATATGATATTAATTTATATTATATTCATTATTATATATAGTAATAAACTTATTAATATATATTATATATATATTATATATTTTATTATATATATATTTATATAGTATTATTAGGTATATATTTAGTAGATATAAATGATGATTTGATAAATATGAGAGATGAGAGAGAGGAGAGGAGGAGAGAACGATCTTATATATACATATATATATAACTATACTATATATATAATATATATATATATATTATATATACTATATATGTAGTACATTTAAATTCATAATTTCAGATATAATAAATTATATAACTTCTAGGTCTTTCTCTCTATGTACTATAACTATGTATATTAGTGTTAATATTAATTATCATATGATATATATTAGGAAAAGGAGTTAGAGCCATGTAACTTTGAATATAAGAATATAATATTGAGGCTAGACTTATTATTACGTGTACCTAACATTATGAGACGCATATATTATAGTTATATATTATATATATATTACAAATTTTAATAACGGAGAATCGTTTTCTGCTTTTTTTTTATACATATAATTTAAATTTGACAGTTATTGTTTAGATTGTTACAATTTTGATATGGTATTAATATATTTCGTTAATTTTCTGTCAACAGATATTCATGAGTCTTTGCTCTTTAATCTATATTAATTTCATTTTCGTACTAAATCTCTAGAGGTCGTGACATGAGGTCAATACCATTAAATTATTAAAAAGGAAAGATCTAGAATTCTTTTTAAAAGGCTGCTTTAAAATTTGAAACATATGATCAGTAACTAGTAGTGGTCATTTTAAAATATATGAGTATGCTTTTATTTCATGAATATATGTTCATATCATAACATCTATTATGGGCAAATATAGTAAAGAGAACTGATCATTGATCAATTTAAAATATGTATAATTTTCATATTTAATTTTATATGGGATAAATATAACCAGTTGTTAACATGATATGACGCCAAAAATGGATACTGGATGTCACTAATTTTATCTTGTAATAGGTTATCTAGAGAATTTAGGCTACTTTGTTTGATAAATTTGTTACTATTTGATTTGGAATTAAACTACGTTAATTTTAATAATTATTATTAATTTAACTAAAATCAAGCTAGTTAATAAAAAAAAAGTGTATGTGCTGGCAGACTCACTTTCTAATTTTCTCTCTTGCTCACCTAACGTATTAGTTCTTTCATTTGCTTGTATTTCCTGTCGGCTATTCTTCTAAATTATATATATGGGCGAATAACGTAATATATTTTGTTATGTTCTGTTTATCAAATGGTGAATTCCTCCGAAGGATTTATGGTTTATTGACATAGACCAATTTTAATAGGGAAGTCATTATGGAAAAATAACTTCGTAAAAGAGCATATATTTTTTCGTATTTTTCCGTGCCCTTTCTTAATTAGTGAATTTATTAAGTGGTTTATGAGATCTTGGGCAGAGCTTATGTAGAATCGTTTTATTACTCCATCTTTTTTCAGGTTTGTTGCTAGAATCTCAAAACTTTTTGTTTTTTAGAATCCTTTTTTTTTTGTCCTTTATGTAGAACAACCAGGGACCAACCCTTTTTTAATATACCGAACGCGACGAATTTGAGAAGAAAAATAATACTTCTATTCAAGTTTATACTGATTAAATTTTTTTCCTGTATAGCAGATACCTTAGTGTTAACTATGTGATAGAGAAATAACAGTACTAAAAATATCCGTGTACGAAATTAGCACAACATCCCAATAACCTACTTATTAAATGTAACATTTCGCTACACTTTCTTCATATTCTTAGTAACTTGGGAATCTTCTTTTTGATTACAATTACATTAAATTTAAATGTCTTTCTTTCTGTATTCAAGATGGGCTACATTAGGATTGTAGACACTTCTTGTCCTGTTTCTTTTTTTCTTACACTTGCCGTGTTAATTCTGATTCTTTGGTAGTATTAGCGAATAAGTTGACACGGTTAATTAAGCGATTAGACGGTACAACTGACAGAGGAAAGGGTTGAAAGGGTTTCTGTCCTTGACTGTAGGGACTCATATTGTGTCAGTCTACTCTGATTTGTCAGAAGGAGGAAAATTTATTCAATATTTTAAGTTAGGGCAGAAATGTATACGATTCTAAGTGATGATAGAAACACCACCTCTCCTTACAAATTCGTAAAAGTTTTTTTACCGTTTGACGTGGTTGAAAGCTGGACTCGTCACCTCCCTTCTACAGACCACGGTAAATTATAACCAATCTTAACCGAACAACTGTGATTATATCCGAGCACCCGGTTATGTGCGTGTTAGATGCAGACGGGGTTTGGATAATTTGTGGTGTTAAATACTTGAGGAGTTCCCCTGGGAGAATTTCTTTTTGTTTTTTAAGAAGAAGGTCTTTTCCGAAATAACCTTTTTATTATCTCTTTCTCCTATCTCTTAACACCACTCGGGTATTTGACGACTCACATCATCATTTACATATTTCCCATCAAACAATATCTCTTCACTTATCTAACTCCTTCGGGAACTTTTACCTCTACTGGGGAAATAGTTCGATTGCTATGATATATATTATATATAATATTATATAATATATATAGTAATTATTATATAATATATATATATAATATACAATTAATATATAGTATATATAGTAATAATATTATATATATATAAGATATATATATATAAATATCATATATATTTATATAAGCAGTTCCAAAACTGGCCAAATGAAGTGGTATAGGTATTACGGATTAACCATTTATTTTATATATGTACCCTTAAATTTGTAACCTTACAATTTCTTAATTAATTGACTTTTTCGCTCCTGGAGTCTTCAAATTCTGCTTATAAATAGGCCATAATATATTATAGTCTGATATATATGTATATATAATATATATATATAATTATATAACTATATTAATAATAATTATATAATAATATATTACTTAATATATATATAATGTATATTTGTGTTGGGAATATGTGTGTGTGCTTGCTATGCGTATCGTAAGAGGTCGACTTAAAAGGATTAGTGAAGGTATTGTTGGGTCCCGCTAACCACTTATTATATTGATCCTAGAATGCATCATGCAAGAGCCTCCGGATTCTTTCTCAAATACTTGCCGGATGGTGACGATAGATATTGCGACATACCTCCCTTCAGTTACTGGGGAAGAAAAAGGTGGGAAAGCTGCTGATGCGGATCCATGCTGGCTAATTGATTGGATTGCATGTAGATTCTAATAATCAATACTATCTTTATCTATTCTATCATTATTATCCTATGTATTAGTCATAATCATCATTATATCTACTCTCATTCGTATCTATCTATCTTATCTAATGCAATCTATAGATGTCATACTCTAATTTATTCAATCTATCTATATTATTTATTATAAGCTAATGAAGCTATATATATATGAAAAATATGTAATAATATATATCTTTATATGACTAATATATATTATTATATATAATATATATATATATAGAATAATATATAATAATACGTATATAAATATATAACCTGATGTGTCTAGACACATATATAAGTTTTAATTAAGATTTATTTTCATTTGGAAAATTTTTAAAAGCGTTTCCGAAATTCTTTGAAAACAACTTTAAAATAAACTTCTTGAATGTAATTAATTTAAAAAAAAAAAAAATAAATAGAAAAAAAAATAAATAAGAAAAAAAAAATTATTTTATTATTAACCTTTGAAATTATTAATGTATTAATTAAATATTAAGCTTAATTTATATTCTAATATATTTAAAATCGTTTAACACTTGAAATTAGATCAGTAAACTCTGAAATAATTTAAATAAATAAAATATTATTAAATATTTTAAATGGATAAATAATTAAATGGATAAATAATTTATATTTTTTCGATGTAAATAATAAAACAAATAATAATAAATCAAATTCAGTAAATAAATAAATAATACAAATAAATAATGGATAATTTTCGGATTCTAATCAATCATATTATGAGAATATTTTAAATTAAATTAATTATTTATTTATATAAACGGTAAAAGTTATGGATTTTGTTTTTGTATCACGAAATTCGTAGGATCTTTAAATAATAATAATAATAATAATAATAATAATAATAATAATAATAATAATATATAATAATAATAATATAATATAATAATAATAATAATAAAATAATAATAAAATAATAATAATAATAATAATTTAAAATAATAATATGAGAGTACAAACTTATGCTTGTGTGAACTACCTTTACTACTACAATTACTATACTACCAATTAACTACTACATACTATATTACTCACTACAACAATTACTAATACTACTACTACTACTACTACTATACTATTACTACTACTACTACTTACTACTACTACTACTACTACTACTACTAATAATAATAATAATAATAATAATAATAATAATAATAATAATAATAATAATAATAATAATAATAATAATAATAATAATAATAATAATAATAATAATAATAATAATAGGAGCGCATATACTAACCATCTTCGTCGTAATGACTCCAAACTTCCATAAATTGATTAGCGGTAAGTTTTTTGAGTTCCCTCGACTCTGCGTCCCTGAACTGACGCATGAAATTATTGCATTTTTCGGCGGGGTCCATCTTTTTCTTTCCTGGAGAGGCGCTCATATTCATATCCGACATTTCTGCAAACAAAAACAACGTCATTTCTAATGATTATTATGCCTTTTAAACAATTTAAGTTTGAATACGTGAGAAATGAAGGCTGATAAAGATTTGGGAGGTGGGAGAAAAGAGAGAAGAGAGAGGATGAAGAGAATGGAAAGAGAAGGGAAGAGAATTAGAAGAAAAAAGAGACGGCGCAGACGGAGAAGAGAAGGCGAGACAGAAGAGACGAGAGACGGGGAGCCGAGAGAAAGAAGAAAACTACAGGAAGAGAGGAAGGAACACCGAGACGGAGAACCAGGGATGAAGAGACCAAGAAACGTAAGCAGAGGAAGAGAGAGAAAAAAGAGAGACAGAGACGGGAGCGGAGGGGGCTATAAGTAAAGAGCGCGGAGCAAGAAGAGACTCGAATTACCGACTGCTGTAGGGGGGACAGGGCTTACGCGGAGAAGGATTATCCCGGTACGAGATGAGGAGAAGATGGAAGAGAGGAGAGAAGCAGAGAGAGAAGAGAGAGAGATCAATGATACGAGGACTTATAGGAGTGTGTGAGAGACAAAATTATGAAAGACATAGATAGACAATTCATAAAAGAAATTAGGAATGAGAGAGAGAGAGAGAGAGAGAGAGAGAGAGAGGAGAGAGAAGAGACGAGACGAGATGTAGAGAGAGAGAAGTAGAGAATAGAAGACAGAGAGAAGATGTTCGGGTTAACGATATAATAGACTTAAAAGAATCCGATGATATCACAGATACCTGTAATGCACAGGCTCCTAGCCCATGGACGGATGAATGGAGAAGGAGAGCAATTGGATTACTTTGGATGGTTGCCGGCAGACGATGCCCTAACTTGTTCGAGGGTGACGGATCTGTGAGAGAAGAGAGATGAGAGAGAGAGAGAGAGAGAGAGAGAGAGAGAGAGAGAGAGAGAGAGAGAGAGAGAGAGATAGCAGAAGATTGTGGAGCGAAAGAAAAGAAAGAGACTGAGGTAGAACAAGTAATGTACAACTAAAAAGAGTACAATGAAACGAAATGTTAGCCTACTATATAAAAAATAATTTTGGTAAAATTTTGCCAAAACTTTTAATTACATGTAAGCGTTATGATGGCGAAATGCGTCATTTTCTACATTCATGTATTGTAAAGACAAATAAAATAAACTTTTTTCTCACTTTTTTTATTCACTAAATTTTTTTCTCTTAAATTAATCAAAAAGTTAAAATGAAAAATAAAAGAAATTTTTTATTGTTTTTAAAATAAAAGGGAAAAAGTAAGACAAATATTTTTTAAAAAATAGTCAACAAAAATAAAAGTTTTAAAATCTGTTGTAAAATTTCGTCTAAAAGTTCTTTGTTTTTTTTTTCTTGTTTTTTTGTTTTTTTTTGTTTTTTTAACGTTTTGATTTTTTTGTTTGTTTAAAATTCGTTTTCCTTCAGGTTTCAAAATTTAGAGACAAAAAGGTTTCGATGAAATTAAAACAAATGACAAACACAAACAAAAAATTAGTTAATAATAATATGTTTTAAATATGTAAAAGCTGTCGAGCATTCTTATGTGTACAAACATACACACATCAGCTACATCATATATATATATATATATATATATATATATAATATATATATATATATATATATATATATATATATATATATATATAAAAATAATATATATATTATGTATATACATATTATATATATATATATATATTATATATTATATATATATATATATATATATATATATATATATATATATATATATATAGCATGCAAAGTACTTTAGAAAACTTAATTTTAGGGTTTTGAGTGATATACAATCCGAAGTGTCTTCGGTTGAAAGAATCTAATGGAATTTATGGCCACTAAATTTAAACCAACAATTCACAAGCGGTAATTTAAGGTAGAGGAAAAATTTCTTTTTATAAATATTGATTAAAAAGAAACCTATTTTAAGGAACACGAAATTTATTAAATTAATGTTCGTCTCGGTGCAATTTTGTACTCGGGGAAGTTTCGCAAACTCTTATGTCGGACAAATCACGACTTTGGTACTCAGGAAAGAACGTGCCGAAAAGTGAAATACTCATGAACTGTAGGAAGAAGTAATACCATGTTTAGATTGTTCTTGTTCTTCTTCTTCTACTACTTGCTTTTTTCTGTTTCTGTTTCTGATCTTCTTCTTCTTCTTCTTCTTCTTCTTCTTCTTCTTCTTCTTCTTCTTCTTCTTCTTCTTCTTCTTCTTCTTCTTCTTCTCTTCTTCTTTCTTCTTCTTCTTCTTCTTCTTTCTTCTATCTTTTCTTCTTCTTCTTCTTCTTCTTCTTCTTCTTCTTCTTCTTCTTCTTCTCTTCTTCTTCTCTTCTTCTTCTTCTTCTTCTTCTTCTTCTTCTTCTTCTTCTTCTTCTTCCTTTTCCTCTTCCTCTTCCTCTTCCTTTTTCTCTTCCTCTTCCTCTTCCTCTTCTTCTTCTTCTTCTTCTTCTTCTTCTTCTTCTTCTTCTTCTTCTTCTTCTTCTTCTTCTTCTTCTTCTTCTTCTTCTTCTTCTTCTTCTTCTTCTCTTTGTTGAAAGCAGAAGCCCCGATAAATTTTTAAATAAAAGGTCCCGTTATGTCTCCTCATTTCCTAGAATTTTGCAAAGCACAAAATTTTCTCATTGACATAGAAATTGGTCCTGTTTGCTGATCTTGCCATTCTTCTGAATTTTGTTCCCGTTTACAAAGATTTTTTAATACTTTAAAAGAGGACTTAAAATGAAACTTTTTTAAGGTCATAAAATTAAATTATTATTACCCCGTTGCTCGTGGAAAGAATACATTATGCGACCTTAAACGCGAGTGCTACCTATTAAGTATGCATATATATATATATATATAATTATATATATATATATATATGATTTATTATTTATAATATATGATAATATATAGAATATATACAATATATCCCTATATATTATATATATATAATATATATATATATATATATGATATTATATGTGTGCGTGTGTGATGTATGAATGGTGTTTGCGTATGTATAACTTTACAAGCAAAATTTAAATGAAAATATTAAATTAAATAAAAACTATGTTTGCTCATGACAGGAAAATACAAAAGATTTTTGAAATTTCTGAAAATATATATATTATTAAAAATTAAAATGCAACATAATAAATATATAATAAATTAACAACAATTACTAATAAAAGAATAATAAAAAAATCAAATAATAATTAATAAAAATAATAATTAAAAATTAATTAAATAATAATAATAATAATTAATAATAATAATAATAATAATAATAATATAATATAATAATAATAATAATAATAATAATATAGCATTTTATATACACACACACACACACATTAGATATATATATATTATATATTATATATATATATAATTATATATTTATATATATATATATATAATTATATATATATAATATACTATATATTATATATATATATAATAGATATTATATATATATTATTAAGTTTGAAACGGTAGAATTAATATAAGTAAACATTAGTGGAAAAAGTCGTTGCCTTGTCACAGCAGCCTTAATTACTATAGCATAAAAAAAAAAAGTCGAATTTTAAATCCCAGTTAATGCTTCTTTGACTGTCGACGTTGGATTCCCTTTATTAAAGCTCGGAAAGCCAAACTTTGATCAACGCTTGAATTTATTCTTTCCAATTTTTTATTTCAGTTATGATTTTTCTTTAAATTGTCTTTAGTATATATATTATATATTATTATATATATAATATATATATATATATATAGTATATATATATATATATAATATATATATAATATATATATATATATATATATATATATATATATATATATATATATATATATATATCTTCTTGTATGCACAGCTGTATGCTTAAAATTTTGGTTGTTGACTTTAATTTAATTTTATCATTATTATAAAAAATTCTTTAAAAAAAATTCAAGGATTTTGCAAATATAGAGTTCATATTTTCATGCATGGTGGTTATATTTATTTTAAGAACCACCTATAGATGGGCGTGCATGTTAATACCGCTTTATAAACTCGTCATGCTGCTTATCATAGTAAGAAATCTCATTATATAAATTACCGTTAATAGGTACATAATAATATTGTTACTTTAGGGTACTATGAGCTACTTGTACGGTCTATGTTTTGCCATTAATATTTTATAGGCTCGATAAATTAATAACTACTTCGCTATATTGGTTATTAATAACAACATAATGATACCGTATTCGGTAATATAGTAGGGTATATAATATATATTGATAACTCCATAATGTATATATACTATATGAAGTTATAGCTATACGGTCTCTCTCACGACCCACACACAAGCATTACAGACTTTCAAGATGCAAAATGACGTTCCTCTAATCTCTCCATTATTAGGTGTTACAACCTTACTCTTCGTGCTCTCGAAGTAACTTGAGTTCCTATATATTCAGACCACGCGATTCTCTTTGTGGATTGGAGTGGGTGGCTTAATCTTGAGCTATGTAAGTTTCATTAGAAGTTATTGCTGTCTCACATATGACGTCGCTCAGACTATCTTTAATATAACCAATTTTAAAAGGTTAATGTGTACCTTTAATCCAGTTTTGTAAATGTTTTCGCTTGATATTGAGGGTGTTTGTTGTTTGTGCTCATATGCTGTGTGCTCCTCATACCTGGAATGGTTCTACATATACAGTTATTCCTGCAGACAAAAGGTTTCGTCTGAAACGAGAGGTTTCGATGTTTTAGGACACATTTAAGTGAGACAATCTTTCCATAGTCTCTTACTTGATGTACATACCGATCTTTTTTTAAGGCATGACGAGAGTTGAAAGTCTTTTACTAATTCTAATTTTAGTTTCTCTCATATCCTATATCCGTAGCAAATAGAATGTGTATGTACTCCGGTGTGTGTCAAAAACTGGCTGGCAAGTAACAGAACTCAATTGCTGGTAGAGGCTTTTGTAATCTCGTCTCTCTACCTTACGGGAAAGGCTCGTATACTCTTCTCGATCTCTCTCTGCTTGGTCAAAGATGTTCTATAGCGATTACCCAAGATGTATTTCTATGAAATTTTTTTTAGCTTGTTTTACAGGCAAATCAGTAGATAAAAATATTTTTCCTATACATTTAAGTTTCAGCCAGATCTACTCTGGTTGGTTAATATTATACACACTTTCCAAAATGGGGAAGGGTCACCCTGTTCACGCAGCTTGAGTGAACGTGTTATTGGAAGGTGGTGAGGAAGGGCAACAACAAAGGGTGCCACTAAGACAAAAGAGTGGGTAAAATATGGGGGAGTAAGCAAGCCACCAAAGGAATGAAGAATGTGGGAGCGCATGTCTGATCTGGAGTGCGGAAGGACGTAACAATTTACTACTTAATTTTTAGGTCCCGCGCGCTCGTTGAATGTCTAGATCTCTTGCCATAGTTCAGAGCAGTGTTCGCCGTGGGCGGTATCTTTCATCTAGAATATAGCGCAATACACCAGGAGTCGTACCCTAAATAGGTCTCCGGGTTTAATACTGTCCTCACCTATACTCACTCTCAATAAAGTATAGATGTGTAATAAGTGAGAAGGAAGGTGTTATATAAGATATAAGGATAGGGGAAATACCCATATATGTATAAGTAAGGGACAGCAGTCATTATTACTATTATATATTATATAGGGCTAGCGTTATAGGGAATAAAGGTGATGTATTATATATTCGACGATATAGTATGGAACTGTATGAAACTTCTGTGTACATGG
Source organism: Trachelipus rathkii (assembly GCA_015478945.1). NCBI lineage: Eukaryota > Metazoa > Arthropoda > Malacostraca > Isopoda > Trachelipodidae > Trachelipus > Trachelipus rathkii. The sequence goes on from JABUQX010075966.1 coordinate 40,511, forward strand.
AGAGTAGAAGAGGAGTGTGGTGATGTATTTTTTATAGAGCATATAGAACCCTCTCTGTTGGGATGTGTGTGGGGGATGGAGAATAATTTAAAGATAAAGATAGGAAAGATATATATATATATATATATATAGATAATATATAAGTATAATATATAAGTAATCGTAGTTTACTATAGTATACTATATATATAGTATATGATAAGAGGTATACTCTCTAAACTCTGAATATAGTATATATGGTTAGGTATATACGAGTATGTGAGTGAGGGCTCATATGACTCATAAATATATCATACATATATAGTAAGGATAGGGTACCATAGTGCTTAGCGCAGAGCGGCTTCACCCCGTTTTTATAACAACATCACAGTGTGAGCCTATACTCTAAAAAGAAATGAATTAAATGACTAATGTATATTAAAAAAACAGGCATTACGGCACTGTGTGGGTGGGGAGGGCGGGCGCGGGGACACGCCACCGTGTGACCACGCTTCCGCCGGTTAGTTCGAGAGTCAGGGAGTGTGCTGTCGTCGGGAGACAGGCAAGAGAGGGGGTCAGCTGTATCTACATATACCTATAGGGAAAAGCTGGGTAACAGACAGGGTCTACCACACGAGGGTATCGCTCTTGTTAAAGAGTGCCGGAAGGACTCAGGAAAGTGGGTCGCATCATATACATAGATTATATGGGGTTGTTATTTTATTTTTTTTGAAAACACGGAAGTAGAGTCAATATAGACGGACGAATGAAGTCTATAAAAGAAGAAGTAACCTGACGCAATCGTGTAATAAACAAGGTGATTGACTGGAGGCAGGGATAGAAGTATGAGTAGGGGTCCTTAGGATAAAAAATAAGTACAGCTCTCAAGGATAAGATATCATTCAATAACTCCTTGTTGCCAGTGTAGGAAGGCATGCTAAGTGGAATTCTAATTATAAAAAAAAAAAAAAATAGCTCGCGCGGCCTCGTACTGGTCGATTTGGGGATAGAGCGTCATCTTAGTCAGGTGGGGCCTGACTCTAGGAGATCAGCTATGATAGGCATATTTGTTGGCTTAATCGAATAACAATAGAGTTGGTCTGTATGTGAGGCGAAAAACCGGCACATATACCTAACGAAAACTGGTATCACAACCTATAAACGTAGAAGAACCTTAAACCTTGATGGAATTCAAAAAATGAAAACAAGGGTTATGGAAGGTTATTTAACAACTTGACGAGGGCTGTTTTAACTTTTTACTTAAGATTCCAAAAAGAGAGGGCCTGCCAACGTTCCTGAATATGCTTTTGTGGATTTATTGCGTGTCTATGTCTATTTTTTAGAAAAAAAGCCCATTAGTTCCTGTGATTCCACTTAAATTATTATAAAGAGATTCGGGTGAGTAGAATGGGTCCCCTCTTGCGCTACTTACCCCCTGTAAAGGAACAGGAGAATTACAAGTGAATTACAAGTGAATGAGAAGCTACTCTGGAAGGAGAAGTCTACAACTCGTACACTTTGAACCTATGTCAATACTGAATAATATTGTGAGGTTATGAGTATATATAGATGTGCTATATCCCCTATATTCGTATTCACCATATTATATTATATATCCGTATCTCCTTACTGAAAAACGCTAGTAACCCTCATAACTGTTGGTATATATAGATTATATAGGCCGCTAGTATATAAGTAGTATAGATTATGCAAGGGTACTCATAATATTCCCCTACGTGTGGTATGGGTATATCAGTGAGGATCTATATACGAGAGTAAAGTGTAAAAAACATAATAAATAAATAAAAAGTAGTTAAATTCATACATGTGTAGTATATATAGGCTTATATACCCTTAACGTTCGAGAGTGGGGAAATTTACAGTATTTATATAGGTGTTATCACAGTGATGGAGATGTATAGGTAGAGATAGGGTGGAGAAATATTTATATGAACTCTAACCTTAATAGCCTATAGCTACTAAGACTATCACTCCGTATAGATTATAGGACCTCTCAATAAACGATGTCTAGCGATAAATTTAGATAGAATAACTGCCTATAATGGAGAGTGTAATTATAACTACTACTACTGAGTGGTTCAGCCATATGTGTTCGTGTGTGTGTCGTGTGATGCGTTGGGGCGTTAGGTGTGGCTGAGGTGACAATATTGTATTTATTACGAGTGAGAATAAAATATATATGCTTGTGAGGAAGGATATTAGGATGGTTAGTTCACATGTAATTAACGTCTCATACCCTGTTATGTTTATTTCACGAAAACAAACGTAACACAATGATAAAGTCTCTCTCGCCCTCTCGTTTGACATTTTAATTTTATAAAATATTTTAATGTAATCTATTTTATTTATCTCGTCTCTCTAGACAGCTCTAAGTACGATTATACAGGTGACACATCTGGTACCTAACCCTATCTATAATCAACATATATTAGTGGATATTTATTGTAAGAAAAAAATTAGAAAAAAGTTAAAAACAATTTATATAACAAATTAATAATATATGTGCATTGAGTATTTCTTCTGTTTATTTCCTGAAGTTTAGTTTAGGTTAATTAAGGTATTCACTCAATTCAACTAGCAGAAATGACTTAGGGTATCTCAGCTAGCTGTTAAGTGAGAAATAAAGGGGAGTAATGTTCGCTCATATGCGTATTTTGTGTCCAAAATTGGTAAACTGTGGTTTTGAAATTGCCGTCCACCCTTACATAACGACAAGAAAGCAACATTGACTAATACTATACACATTTGCGTCACAAGATTGATATTATCCCGAAATTCTGCTTATGCTACCCAATATATACTACATATTACTATTATATAAGTTCTCAACGTATTATAAGTAATCTTAATATATATATATAATTTAAGGCACATTTTAATATATTTTGGTGTAACAGATATTTTCCCTTTATTAAGTATATAATATTTATAATAAAATAATATTTATATAGATGCAGGAAGATGTGTGAGAACCCTGAGAGAGAGAGATGAGGAAGAGAAAAGTATTAGAGAAAAGAGAATGATGAGGAGAAAAAATTTACGAGCCAATCGCCTATATGCGAGACTACGATGGACCGCTAGAGAAAAGGATTAAGAAAGGTAGGAAGATATATGTATACATTATATGAAGAAGGAGAAGATATGATTTGTTAATTTATTTCTAGAGACAATGATTATTTAGTGAACGATCATGTGACGAAGAGGAGTTTGAAAAGTAAAACTATAAAATAAAGAGCATTATAATGGCAACTAATGTGTACAAATTATTTTTTACTTGAATTTTTTATCAATATTTTAAAAAATTTTAATCTAATATAGTCTCAAATATATGGCATTATTACAAGTAATAGTTTTATCTGGATTATGTAGCCATTTCCTGGTGTTCCCTTCATTCTAATGTGTTCTTATAGTATGTTCTTATAATATATGCTAAAGAGAGTGAGTATCTTTCTTACTATTATAACACAACTATCCTCTGGTGAATATATATGGTTAGGGATGACGGGTATAAGAGGGATAAACTATATTAGTAATAGTTATATATATATATATAGTATATAGATATATATAAAGGGGTATATAGTGAGGAATATGATAATGGGTAGTGAAAATGGCCTACTTTTTAATAAATAATATAATTAAAACTAATTACATACCATAGATTTAAAGATATTGTTATAGTAGCGTAAAAATTAAAGTATTCATAAAAAGTATGCTTATAAATTATAATAATTATATATTTATATAGGTAAAAAATTTATTATATATTAAACAAAGAAAAAATTAGCGAAATTATAAAATCTAAGGAAAGAGAAGAGATAAGAAAAAAAAAAATAAGATAAAATCTTTCAACAAGAATTTTAAATTTAATAAAGAAAATTTAGGTAGCTCCATTAACTATTATTTATTCGGCATATAAAACAATACGAGCATTTCTAGCAATGTTGAGCATTTTTTCTGACATTCTTATAGTCTTTGCTGGAACCTTGAAAATTGCCTTTATTCTTATTTTGCGAGATTTTCTGCTCTCTTTAAAAATGCCGTTTTCTATTAGAAAAATGAAGGAGGTTCCTCTTTTGAGACATAGAGTCGTTAAATATTCATACGTGTGGAAACGACACCGTTAGCGATCACTCACCACCACTCATATCCACCTTGTTTTTGACCATACTTCTCTATTATTGAGTGTTTATATTTATTTTTTATTCATCATCATCTTATATGATTATATAGAATATACTTATAAAGAGAGTTAATTAAAGCTACTCTTTAATGAGAAATATTCATTAATTATCAGGAAGAATATACAATGGAATTCTGTGAAATTTTAGACTCAGACTGTGGTGTAATTCAACCAAAAGTGCTCGTTTATTTTCGCGAAATAATTAATTTATACCACCTCAGAGGATATATCAGATATAAAGGAGTAAAAAGTGACACTGATTCACAAAGTGTAGTATATTAGTGGTAAAGGGATAATTATGCTCCTCTAAGTCTATATATATTAGGGGCGGGTATATTATATATATCTCGACGTTTATAAGTGTAATAATGGGTATATATATAATATATATTATATATATGAATTTTTTTATAATAGTTTAGTGGGTATTGCTACGGGCCTCTATAGTAGACTGGACTTTAAGTGTTTATATATTATTCAGGTAATAAAATGAACATAAAATAATAAATACTGATATGTTAGCTTTTAATTTAAACAACTTTTATGGTAGTGGGAGGTTGTGTAGATGAAATTAAGAAATGAGTGATGCGCTCATATGCCCATGGAAACGTTGTCGAAAACTCATATCGATGTGTCATGGACTGATGCGTGAACACAGAGAGCGTGTCCGTATCGAAGAGGTGTTAATATTGATCCTACCTCTCTCTCGTTACTCTCACAGCATATTTTTAACTGATAAAATTTAATTAAAAAAAAAACAAAAACCCGGTAGTAAAATTAAATTAGCACAAAAAATAAAATAGCACAAATAAAATATTTCGGTTTTATTTATTGGATATTTTTTTTTGCTTTGTATTTACTTTTTTTAAACTTTGATTTTGGATTTTTAATGGCGATGGACGTCTTTGATATTTAATATAATCGTTGGAAATGAACTTTTAGAATAGAAGTGTGAATTTGTTACTACTCAACCATACTCACAATTATATTTTATTTTTATTATTTATTTAAGAGATCACGGCTCCTACTTTTTCATCAGTTTTTAAACAAGTGTGTATGAAGGAAGAATAGAAATTAATTAAAAATGGTGGATCTTCTATCTCTAAAGTGTGGAAAAATTAAACCAACAAGCTCAAAATTATGGGGTAGCGCCAAAAGAAGGAAAAAATAAATGGGGAGAATTTTAAATACTTGAGTGATATTCAAAAGAATGGTTACAGACAACTATATTAGACACATATCATACTTATATATATATATATTAGCATTTCGAAATTTACCTCGAAATAATTACGTATGCTTATATTAATTAATTGTTTAATTAAAAAAAACATTTGTAATCATTTTATTCTTAAGAGTTTCTTATTTAATTTAAAATAATTTGTTATTATTTTGAAAGTATATTCGTTATCAAGTATACAATCAACAAACAAACATGTAAACAAGATAATATTCAAACAAAAAGAAACAAAAACAAGGAGAAGAAACATCAAAAAGGCAAGAATTCATGTAAATAAAAATTAAATAGATAAACACACAGAAAAACCATTAAATCAATAGGACCAGTACATAAATGTTCATTCCAGACACAAACAATGTAGAAAAAAAATGCACAATTATAAACCATAAATCATAAAGAGACAGAGACATACTAAAGAAGAGATAAAGTGCCTCACGGTACAAGAGGAAATTTGCATCGTCGTGGTAAATACAAAAAAAAACTGTAAAATAGAGCCAGTGACTGGGTTGGATAAAGCGAGCGAGCAGATATTATATGACAACTAAATTATGCCACTTGGGTTAATAAATAGGCAATCGCTCAGTATGAATATACCCTCATATCTTTGCACTATCTACTGAATAAAAATAGGCCTATGGGCCCTCACACGCTAAAGGACATAGTGTATTAATATAAACTGGAATAGTAGTAGTGAATAAATGACTAATATACGTACCCTATCAAAGTATTAGGTGATCCCCAGTACAAAAAATGTTTACTAATTTATATATTGGGCAATTGAAAGCTAAAATCATTCATTTACGTTTGAATAAATACATCTTACTATTAATAGTAACTGGACCACGTATTGAATATGTCATAGGTGAACCCTTCTAATAGCAATAAATAGGGAAATAAAGTATGGAACAGGTTATAATTTAAGTTATAGTAATAACTTGTTCGCATGAATTAGCCGGTATAGAGTTATAACATTACCATAAGAAACAATGTGGTCTAGAAAGCTATACAATGTGAGTGAGGAAATAGGGGGGCGTGGAGGGAGCTAATATATAAATATAGGGTAAATAAGGGGCGCCAGGTATAGGAATATGAAGAATAATAGAGAATCCCCATGAATTAAAAGCCGATCCCGCAGTATAAAGTGAAAAAATTGATACCAAAGGTAAATGCCCTTATATACGGGGGTTGTAGAAATTTTTTCAATATTAAATTCTTATGGATGATTTCTCGGCATATTAGCATAGTTTCCGGTGAGAGAGCACCTTAAGACCGCAGCAAAATATGGAAGGCCAGAGGGGCCGCAGACACCATGAGCGGTGCGGTGATTTCTTCGGGTTATAGCGACAGAATAATAAGAATATAACCCGCCCTTTACATTTCAGAGGACTCAAAAGCACTAGTTGGTAGACAGTGCGCACGAGCAAGCGCATACACTATAAATTCGTCGTATATGGGCCTTGACTTATACATATATACTAATCGCGTAATCTTCTTCCATTATCTAGCTACTACCTAACTCCTCTCTCTCTCTCTCACTCCTAGCTGCTGCCTCATCGATACGTGTGCTAGGTATGCTCTCGTCTCCTTTCGCTCACCTCTCACTACGTCCTTCCTTCATCCCTATGATCAGGCCTGGTGTCACAAGGCATGGAAAACGCTACTCCCGTCTATCGCTTCCCTTGCTCAACCCGTGTTACCAGAAATGGAGCGCCCCTGGCAAGTTAGTTCTGAGCGTGACTAAATCTCTCTCTCTCGTGCATATGCTCTTTATCAAATATTTTCTTCTCACTCACTCTCTCTCTACTCTCTCTTCTCTCTCTCTCTCTCTACTCCAAGACTATCGCTCTCCTCACCATAACCGATGACTCTCCCACAATCTTTTAATCTCCATCTCTCCCTTTTCCTACTCTTCTCACTGCCTTGTGATCGGTGCGACTGCTATCTATCTGCTCACTCTTCACCTTTTACTTGTTACACAATGTTTGACCAAATTACACTTTCTCAACTGTTATGATAATATAAAAGTCTGCTTGTCTGTTTGTATTGTGTTTCTACTTGCTTCTCTCTCTCTCTACTTTTTTAAGTAGTACGTCATTCGAATCAGGAGAAAAATTAAGGCTTTTACCGACGAATAACATTAATAGAGAGGAAATTACGGTTCTTACCGGTTCTTATAACGTTGCAAAGGCGATGCACATTTCTGGATACGCGAGCAGCCACTGAGATATAATCTTATACTATAATTGAAATTAATGTATATAAGGTGTTTTATATATATATTTGAGAGTAATAGTTTTCTTTGAAATATATATAATCTGTATTTATTTATTAAATTTTTAACCATCTATTATTATTATTTCAATATTTAATAAATTTTATTACTCTAGTCCTCATGTAGAACCCCTATAATTGTAAACCTTATCCACTCCTTTTCTAATCTGTCACTACTTCTACTTACTGGATAATATCTTGAATTTCTAATAATTCCTAATAAATCCACTTTAAATAAAATTGAATCGTAAAATTATGATATATATAAAAATAAATATATAATTTATATATGGGTAGTTTATACTCAAAAATCAGGAGGAGGGATTGGAGATGTGGAGTATGGGTAATAGATAGTTGTAAGTGATAGGCGGATTTATTATATAGATGGGAACGCCTACTTATTTATATTTTTTTTTTATCATAGAGTTAGAGTCAGTGATGATAATTCCAGACAACCAACATTAGGTTTAGGATTTACAGAGTAAATAAGTTTAGTGTCTATATGATGTTAAGTTTAGTATACTTTTTTTATAATACTGGTAATGTATAATTATTTGTTTCAACAATTTCATGCGAAAGCACTGTGAGTACTCTATTTAATAATATTTATATCCTTATAAATAAATGATATTTAAATAATAAGTGATATTTAACTCTGCAAAATAATAGTAATAATAAATCCAATAATAATAATAATAATAATATACGTGTGAAATATGTATATAATTAAATATAGTAGAATTGATAATGGAGAAATGGTAGAGAGTGAAGACAATAAGCACTCAGCATACATAACAATATGAAATGAATATATACTCTAATGAGCTAATGATATATTAATAACTAATTGTGAATTTAATAAAATATCTCAAGACATAATAATTATCTGAAAAAAAATTAATATATTCAATAATATATTATGTGTTCCCTCGCACTACCTGACTGATTAACTATAAATTATAGCAAAATATACATCGAAAACTGCAACGATAAAGAAATCAGAGATCAGAATCATTCAATATGTAAAACCAATAATTCTATTAATAATCCAATAATAATTATATAATGTAATTAATAATGCAATTTTAATATTATCCGGTGGAAGAATAAGTGAGATAATGTTATACCACCACATGCTGCGTATGTAAGATAATAGAGGTAATATTATAATTAAAGAATAAAAATATATTGTTCTCTAATAACACTACACAACACCGCGTTCAGACTAGCAAACACAAATGTGAGTGAATATATAAATGTTGCAACTGAAAGTACGTGATTTGTATTTCATTATTCATCTAATAACGCTTATTAGTATTATATAAAATCATATAGTAAATGTATATTTTATATATATAAAGTAAATAAAAATATATTAAATACATATACATATAATTAAAGTAATAACTTACTCTCCGTTATGCCTAAAATCTTTCAGTGTATTATACTGTAGTAATTAAACATTGATACAACTTTCCGATATTTGTCAGCAGATTGTTAGTGACAATTATCATATTATAAGATACCCTTCTCATGAGTCGGACTCCATCCCTCTCCTTCGATTTTATCATTCTAAGTTGGTAAGTTGTTTGGACTAAGCGATGGAAATAGCCTATTAAATTTAATAAGATAGTTAAATTAATTTAATACATAATTATAAGTTAAAAATGACCCTATATATTATGATCAACCATAATAGGATCTCTCAAAGTTTAAAATCGTATAGTAATTCATATATAATATTAATTTAAATAGAAAATAGAATAATAGTTTATAAAGATATATATATATAACTACATAACTTATGATTAATAAATATTAGTCTTCTATACAGGTATAGTCTATTTCGATTGCAGTTATAGTGCTAGAATTACATTAATCTCCGCTACGATAATAATTATATATATATATATATGCAGGGCTAAGGAAGAGGTAACATTACAACCATATATACGATAATGTCATTTCATAACTATTATTCATCAATTTTCAGGTCTGAACCTTATATCGTCCAGTACTTATGGAAACTCACCTTTAATATATCGTTGTTACATAATAATACTCTGTTATATATCACCTCCTGGATTATAGTGGTAACTTCAAGCGTGCGTAATTAATAGTATATCACTCATTTAATTATATATATGATATAATAACTATAATAAAATATATCCTATACTTTCAATTCCCTCATACTAACCTCTAGTCGCCCGTCCTCCACCCGTCTCGCTATTTCGACCTCCGCCTCACTCTACTAGCTCATTAGGGCAAATTATCTATTAACACGTCTCTCCTCATTTCCGTAGATCTACTTCGGTGAATAATACACTAGTTCATATAATATTAAATGCTTATATATTATCATATTAGTAATGCCTATACCCGAAACCCCTCTGTACTTCTACCAATCCCCTAATCATAAACTATAATCAGGCTAATAATATAATACTCGAAATACTATAATATCATATTATAATATAAGTGAACTGGTGATATTTTAATTTGATGCAAAATTAGGAAATCATAATATTATATATATAGAAACTTGATACAGATTATTCAGATCTATAGATAAAAGATGTTATTTAATTTCATAAGAAAATTGATTCTATAAAGCGAAAAGATAAACTCTAGCTGCTAGGCTTGCCGCGGGCTCTTTGGCAATGCATCTTTTAATTCTTGGAGCACAGAGCGCATTGAAACCTCAATCTCTTGTTCAAGCATAAATCATTTAACGGAAACAGAAGCAGATAATAAACAAAAACAAAAAAGAAAAATTGTGCCTTGTCATACGTGGTCTTATACTCATGAGAGTCATTATCATAAATATCATAAGAGTGATCCTCGTCTTACTCTCTCCTATCTAGTGTCTCCCCTCTTTGGTAAGAGATAATTGCTTTGTATATCTATTAAAACTACTATTTATTTAAACGTTTTAAGTATCCGTCCCCCTATTGTTTTCATCTTTACTTATGTAATTCATATAAAATCAGGATTTAGATTGGTCCAGGTGATAGTTGATGATCCGCTTTCTAGAGGGAATGATTAAAATTTTTCTTCTTTATTTTTTGTGTTATTATAATGTTCTTGGATTTACAAAATATCAATTCTTATTGCAGGTAAAAGTTATTTATAGGAAACATAATATCACTCGCAACATATTACGCGAGTATGCGGTGGATCGATATGTCACCCAACCTGTTCTTTAATCTAAGTTTAGGTATAGATATTGATAGAATGGTGATATATTATAAGTAATATGAGACGTATATTGATACCAGTTCACCTACATCTGATAATCATGCATTTGTGTAATATAACTATTATATGTGATCGTAGTAGTTAGGTATATACTAACAATTATATCTCGATATAGGTTTAACTCCAGAATGACATATCTACCCCTTAGCGCGGATAGGGCTGGCGGTTAGAGGTGATACTATAATTATCAAATACTATTAGTGTATAAGTTTCAGAAATAATATGAGATGTCTGCTTGCTATCTTCGCTGTAATAAGGATTAATATATAAATGATACAAGGTAAAACATATATATTTATATTTTGTTAATGACAAAGTATTATATAATAAAAATTTACTATTCTTCTGTATAATAATATCTATATATATATATATTATATTATATTATACGAATAATTTATTATAACTTTTTTAAATAAATAAAAGATTTTTCACAAGTAATTATTTATTTTTAAATAAAACTTTCTAATGTAATATATAGTTATTAATAATTATAAATTTATAATATAGTTATAAATTATAAATTATATTATATATATTACTTTAATTAAGGGTGTACACGATAAAACTTATTTTACACTCCAGACTTTCAAGGCTTTAAGGTTTTCCGATCCGTATAATTTCTTAATTGAACCCGATCCTTAACAACCACTATTGAAAAGCACGGATCTGAGATAACTTGTTCATACAATTACGAACATAAATTACATATGAACGCATCATATAGAATAGAAAGTCGTGACTACCTTATGCTACCAGCGTTTCAGCTATACCAGTAATATTATGTCAGCACGTAACGATGATAATAAAATAGTTTCTTGGTTTTGAAAAGCTTTATTGTATTATTTTAGAGTAAATCTGAATCTAGAGACTACGGATATATTTCTTATCTTTCTTATCTATCATCTTGTTATTATTATAAATCTATTAAGCAACTAATGTAACGAAATAAAGCCACTGTTACCGAAAGGAAATATTAGGGCGCATTCTTTAGTGTTGTCGTCTTTAAAATTAAACTTCGATCAATAAAATTGAATCGATATAACAAATTAGTACCGAGATTTAGTGCATATAATAGGACAGAGGTTTCGTTTCTCTTCTTATTAACAGGTTTCCAAATGGAAGAGAGAAGTATTCAATAGACCTTAATTAGCTTTTTAATAGAATGATTATACTATAGCACTTCACAGTACTAAGTTTGCTACAAGGATAAATAATTGTGTTTGCCCATTTTTTGTGTAAGCATTATTAACATTCATTTCTGCAGCTTTATTAACATTCATTTCTGCAGCTTTATTTTCTTTATGCAAAGAACAAAGCTAATTAAATAACAAAAGAAAATATCTTCTATATGAGAGCATGATGAAAGCCAAAATTTCAGTGCGGATACTTCGATGATAATTATTACCTTAATTTGATATAATTAAGAATATGCAATGCCTCTCCTGTAGCAGTAAAATCACGTAAAAGCCATTAAAAAGCATTTTCAAAGCATTCGCTTGGTAACAAGTACATAAATCCGTATCATGGAGCTCGATAAAGCATGCCTAAATATCAATTTAGAGCCACATCACACCATTATTTCATATTGGATCACGTGAATTAAGGCAGGGGATTTGAGTTTATATTCGAATTAAATTAGCTGTAATGAAATCGTGAATACTGATGAAGCCTCTTAATCTTCCTCCTTTTTTTGCCAATTTTTGGGGCTTTGTATTTCTCTTAACATGAAGGAGGGAGATGAAAGCATATTTGGTAAATTTAAGCCATAAAGTGACTATTTGCACAGTTGGATGAACAATGAAACAAAAATGAGAGTTCCATCAAAAGAGTTATATGAATGATTAATCGCGCTACCTGGTGGGTAAGTGTCCATTAATAATGGCCGGAATGCCGGGTATATATAGTATATAATAGATTATATATTACTACTACTATATATTCTCCTATCAGTAGAATGTTGAACAAATTTATTGTCCTCTTAGGAGCTTTTCCTCTCTAGGGTCCTCATAATATACTATATACTAATATATATAGTATATAAGGGTGATGACAAAATAAAAAATAGTATCGTGTAATTACTAGATAATTAAAAAAAAAAATATGGGTACTGACCTTTTTTTT
>JABUQX010075967.1:0-27285 GCA_015478945.1 Trachelipus rathkii
ATATATATATAATATTAATGATATATATATATATATATATTATATATAGGTATTATTTATGTATTAAATATAGAATATATATTAAAGCCTACAGTTTCTCACTGCAGACGACACGAAAAAAAGTTTTTTAGTTCTCGAAACAACACTACAACAAAAACAAATCAAATTAGGTTTATAATTTATATAGTATTATATTATATATATACTAATATATATATAGTATATTATTTATTACTATATATATTATATATATAATATATTATATGTAATACTATATATATATAGTTTGAAAATATTTAAATATATATATTTTTGCTTGCATGAAGTAAAAAAGTGAAATAGAATAAAAAATTTGGTAAATTTTAATAATAAGATCAATAGGATTTTTTTATAAATTCTATTTTTGCATATTTTTTTCTTATGTTATATATATACTATAAATATTATATATTATATATTATATACTATATATTAGTTATTATAATTTATATAGTATATTATTTGAATATATATATGATTTCTTTCTTACTTTCTTTTACTCCTTTATTTCCAAAATAGGAGAAGGTGCTGGACAGCATCGCAAAAGAAACAATAGAAGAGAAATTGAATAATAAAAGAAGAGCTTCGTCCTCATTTCATTAATAGAGAGAATCATAGCAGTCGAAAGATCCCACAAGCTTCATTGAGCATGACGATGGAACTCATATGGTAGATCGTCAGTGTAAGGTCATAGCTGGCCAGTGGACCGACAACCATCCTCACAATACCGGCATTCACTCCTGCTAATCACTTTCTTTCGCCTCTACAAACTTCATTTCTCCCTTCAAATTCGTTCACTCTACTCATCACTTTTCTCTTGCGGTTCTCGCTGGTGTTCCCACACTTCTCCACTATACATTCGCTTAACAACCGACTATCTTGCAATTTTCTTCACAACAACACAATCTTCAATCATTTACTTCTGAGTTATTCTCGTTCATTCCCGCTTCTCTGCACCACACTATCTCTATCATACTGTTCATTGTACTGCTTTTAGTACTTTTTCATACTCTGTATATTGTCGCCTAGAGAATGTTACGATTCTGAACACATTCTTGTAACTTTTGATCTATTACTTATTGAGGACGTCCTATACATAATCTTACCTTGTCTAGCGTTTTACTTTCAGACCTCGCTTTAGCATACCCTGCAAATCTCCGTTCTCTCGTCTCTTTCTATCTCTTCTCATCCTTTTGTCCTTCTATTATATTATATTTATTATATTTATTATAAGGTATTATTATATGTATATATTATATATATATAATGAGATATATATTATATAATATATAGTATTTATATATATATATATGTAATATAATTTGTATATTAGATAATTTTATTATATATATATAGAGTATATTTTTATTAATATATTAGATGTAGAATATAGTGATTATATTATTATTATATATATATTAGGGTAGTAGTATTATATATATAATATATTATTATTATTATGTATAATAGTGTATATTATAGTAGTTATTTTGTAATATTAGTGTTTTAATCGTATATGTGTACTTTATATGGACTTTGGATGTGCTTCTGTGTGTGGGTATCTATTACGATATCCAAATCAACATAATGTTAAAAATAGCAGATTCTCTATGAATGTGTTTTAAATGTTTATACAAACTTTCTGTTCTAACAATTTCTACGATATATTCTAGGAACTGCCTGAGAAGTTTTCTGCATTTCATAAAACGAACTTTCGATGAAACATATCAAATAATGCCGTATATCTCTTAAGAACGTCTCCTAATTGAAGAACTAAAATCCTTAAACTTTCTATTAAGTTGTAATTTTGTTTGCAAGCCTGTTTCTAAGAACTTGTAAGAATTTCGCTTCCAAACGCTTTTGTTACAGCTTACTATCTGTAATACTAGATCTGAATGAGCATTCTCCAGGTTCTTTCCAATTACAAGCCAACAACTGGACATTCGTCCTGCTTGATTCGACAGAGTAAGTGGGATTATTAAGCGTGAGACGAATAGAATTGAGTGAAAGAGATAGAAGACATTGTGATTCTGAGCAAAAAAGAAAAGTTGCTCGAGTTATTTTACAACCTTTGTGTAAATATTAACACATTATATAATATACAGTTTGTTTTATACAGCTATGTAATACATAGTATACTATATACTTATATATATATATATATAATATTATTAATATTTATATATATAATATATAATACATATATATATATGAATATATAGTAATATATATATATACGTAATATTATTATATGATATATATATAATATTATATAATATATAATAGTAATATATAATATATTATATATTAATACATATTATGTTATATATATATATTATTTTTTTTATAATTTTATATATCTTGTATATTAATAACTGTATTTTTCCCTCTATTAAATAGGCATTTTATATTTGTATGATACAGTGGCATTTGGGCCAAAATGCTTCATAATCAAGCTACTTATAATGTACTTTAAAAATGTACTTTTAAACATATTTTTTTTCAAACATGTATTGTTTTCAATGTTTATTTTTCGTTTTATTTAAGTAAATATTAAGAGCACTATCATTCATAATAGACTTGCTATTGAAGGTAATAATTTCATTTTATAGCACCCCTTAGAGCTTACTAAAAATTATCTAGTTGATGAGTTTAAATGATAAGATTTATATGAATTATCTTAACTTTTACATTGGTGTGTAATAGTTACCCAATGCAATGCATTATGAACATTCATTTATTTCGAAATTATAATGCAACTAAAGTAAGAGCTTATGATAAGGGCATTGTTAGTTGAGCAGCTGAACTTGTATGTGAATTTGTGATGATTGTTATGATTATGGTATTACCGGCATACCGTGTTTGCTAAGTTTTAAATTCAAATGTGTTTACATCATGATATCCGCTGCAAGAAGTGACGCGTGCAGGCGAACAGCACCTTTTATCATTATCATATATTATTTATTGATATATTTACTATATATATTATACTATTATGTATTATATATATATTATATATATATTTATATAATATATATAATAATAGTAATATATATGTACTATTTATAGTATATATATATTGGGTAAAAACTTGCTAAGTTGTGGTTGAGTCTTTGTGAAGTCAAGACCTAGTATAAGCGAATGTAAAATTCTAAAGATCATATTTTGTAATGAGGAATTTATTCATGCAAATTAGAAGATAGTAATGAAATAAGATGACAAAAGTCCCTTCTGTGAGATACTCTTTCTTCTAGCAAAATTTGTATGGACGGGACTTTCAGACGGTTTACCACCCTTGCTCGTTCTTATTAGCGAAGATTTATGATCGATTTCGGAGTCGTAGACTCTTCTTGAAATTTAATTTTCTTGCAGCTCGTTTGTTAAGTTTGGAATTGTTTGGAGAGTATTGTTTGAGAGAGAATTTATTTTTGCTTCTGATATATATTCGGTTAATTTAATTGACTGATGTATTAGCTCAAGCTAGAGAGTTTAATTTATATATATTTCGTATTTGACTTTATTAAATTTTGCTCGCGCAAATCTTAACATAAATACGAACATAAAATTTGAAAATTTTTAAACAAGTATAAGGAAAGTCTACACTTCCTGCGCTAAACAGAGTGAGAAAGTATGTTAATAGATAATATAAAGAAATAATCAATTAAATAATAAAGTTAAAGTAATTTCAAATGCAATGATGTCTAATTAATGGTCAAGAGACATAGTTAGATCATACAAACATTTAAAGGCAAAAATAGTATAATGAAATGTAATAGAATTAGGTCAATATACGAAATAATACTTATTCTGAATAAATCAAAACAATTTGAATACAAATAAATACAATATGTTACTATAAGCAGGAAATAAAAATACTAGTTTGACAATAAAATTTTGTTATAATCCCTTTATGATTACAGATAACATACAAACATGTTTAATACAAAAATATTATAACATAATAATTGAAGATATTGAACAATTGAGTTATTTCACAAGAGCTAAATATGCACATAGACGAACGTTGACATCCAAGGAGAAGTACAGTATAAGGGAGTCTAATGTATCATAGATTTGATCAAGCGCCGGTATAATAGGTTTTCGAAGGCTGGTATTAACAGAACTGCTTGACATATGCTTGAGACCGAGTGCTTGAAATTTAGTTCTTTAATTTGAAAAATTTCTTCTTACAAATTAGGAGGAGTATCGTTAATAACATTATAGATTAACATTTAGAATCGAAATAGGTAATGAATAGTAGTGTGAGATGTATATATGAAGATAGCAAGATGATGATAGCTCTGCTAACGCATTGATATCAAACTTGGGAGAATGTATAGAGATAGAAATCCATACCTGTAAAGGAAGGGTTGCTATGTCAGTGATGATTTCGAACTGTTATATGTTGTGTGAAAAGGTGAAGAATAATTCCATAAATTCTAGAGGAATGAAATTGAAGTTCAGTATCGATATATATTGTTCGTTTGCTTGAGTCATTTTTCGAGTGTTTCTGAATTAGGATGTTTGTTATTTGAGTTCTTTTTCTCTCATTGTTAGTTTTTCTTTGGTATTCAACGGCGTGGCCGGATAGAAATTTGTCTGGGTGTTCACGTAAGGGTTCACCAAATTTATATAGGTGTAAAACTTTGCTAAGTTGGGTATGAATTCTTTTGTAGCAAGCTCTCTTAATTAAGGGAATGATAATTAAAGTTCATATTTGAATGAGGAATTTATCAACATAGTAGTAAAGATAGTAAGTGAAGTAAAAATGGTAACAAAAGTCTTCTGTGATACTCTTTCTTCGTGAGGCGAATCTGGTACTACGGATCTTTCAGGCTTTATCACCTGCTCACTTCTTTTATATAGCCGAATATTTATGAACGATTTTCCGAGTCGCAGCCCTTCTTGAATTACTCTCTTGCGAGGCTGCGTTTTTAAGTTGGAAAATTTCTTGGAGAGAGTTATTTGAGGATTATTTCTTCTGATTTCTATTGTTAATTTAATATCGCTGTGTTTATCATTAATAGGTAGTTTATATTATTATTCGTTTCGATCTTATGCTAAAATTTGCTTTTGCCAAATCTTAGCATAAGTACGACATAAATTAATAAAACTTTTACAAAGTTAATGGAGTGAATACATTTATATACTATATGTCAAAGTCATTAGTAAAGATTAGTAAGTTAATATGGATGCTATAAATATTAGATAGCTTAAGCTAGTAGGAATATGGGTATATATATGAAGTTATAGTATTTAGATTATTAAAGTTTGTATTATGGTTAGCATGAACCTTTTATGAGAAAGTTAATTAATATATTATACAGTATTATATTAATTAATATATAATATTATATATATATATATATATATATATATATATTATTTATATATAATATATAATATATTATGATATATTATAGTATATAAAATATATTATATAAGTATAATATATATATATATATAAATGAATAAACCCAAATAAATAAATAAAATATATATTAATACGAAGCTCATTAATTTATATTTTAAAAACTCTTTTGCAATCTCCAATCAAGGAAATAAATATAAGACACATGCACCTGCATTCATATAAACCTATTTCACTGCTGTCCACAATACCCAGATTTCATCCTCTGTTCTTTTATCTAACTCAAAACATATATTTAGAAAAAAACACTTCTCAACTACTCTTCTGACCATTTTAATACAACATATCCTGCCTCTCTTTAACCAAAATCCTCCCCCCTTCTTGCAAACTTCTAGTAGTAATAAGCATAAGCAATGATCTCGATCATCTTTATCGAAACAAGTTAAACATGTGTGGATACGGTAAATATAATGATTAATTTAATCATAAAAAAATAATGAGCAATATTTTCTATTAGTCGTACAGATAAAGTGCTTATAAAGATGATGTCCGTAGTTCAATATATCGTCTCCCCAAGGTGCCATCCTCTCACCAACACTTTTAACCTCTTTTTGCACTATCTTCCAAATCCCGCATCCCCTTCTATGAAAATAATTAGCTATGCCGATGATCTAACAATTACAGGTCAAAGCCCCTCTAGTGAAATATCACGCACTAGAGACATACAGTATGTAGGTCCAGCTGGAGCAGACTGAAATGATAGAAAGACAGCATGCCCCATTCAAAATTTCTCATAACGTTACTCACTAATATTATGAAAGAGATATCAAATGCATACCAACAATTTACTTTTCAGATAAAGATCCCTGCAATACAATTCATCTATTTTGTGTTTTTACTTCGACCACATATTATATTCACCTCCCTCTCATCTATATATAAGCATTAATTCAAAGCACAATAATATTTAAACCATTTAGGTATACATGAAGAAAGTTTACAGACATAGTGAGATCATATTCTATAGTGTAATGAGAATCGTATTGAGTAGTGAGTATTATGTAGTAAGATTGAAGTACGCATATGGAAGTGTGTGATAGAGATAGTGTAGTATAGATGGTGAGATATAGACGATAGATAAAAATAAACACTGAATAATACTAGAAGTGTTAATAAACCAATATATGAAGAAAGCGATGATCCGACGATGATATGCGTCGGATGTTATGCTAGCTAGTACAGATATATTTATGCGCGAGAGATGATGATATTGATGTCTGTAATAGATGATTATTGGAGATGTGATAATAATAGACTGAGATCATAGTATAGGTGAGATATGAGAAGTAGAGATTGATAGATATTATATAGAGCAGATAATATGTCTGAGGTAGATGCCATATAAATGCATGATAATGATCATGTAAGAGTTGTCAGATTTTACATTAATTCATCTCAATAGCTGCCAGATAGATGTGTGTAGATGATCAAACCTACTGAGAGTATAATACCATGCGACATAGAAATGAAAGCTAAAGAGATAACCTATTTTAAAGTATCAGCATACCATTCACATCTTCAATTAAGGCCAATGACATCAACGCATTATAGCTGCTTTACGTATCATTCTCGCAGCAGTATAGCGAAATTAGAGTATAACGAGAACAGAACTTTTCACTACGTTTCGCTCTGTGCACTGTCTTCATTCAGGATATAAAAGGTTAACTATTAATCAATCCCTCGATTATCCGAAGATTTTACTTGCCCAAACAATTGACAAATAGGACATCTCATTATTAGATTACTTGATAGATGAGTATGTATGCATTATAAGTGCGTCCGTAAGTTAAGCAATCTTTGGAGACGCGCCAGACTGGTGAGTGAGATATATATATAGCTGTGTGGAGAGATGAATTGCAAGAATTCACAGTTTTCTCGTAGAGTTAGGAGATGGGAGACAAATGATTAAAAATATTATATTAAGTATTATATAATAAATATGATAAATATTGTCGTTGCATCTATATATATATATATTATAAGTAAATATAAGTATATATATATTATTACTAATATATATTTATATAGGATTATATTAGTTATATTGCTGAGTGGATATATGATAGTAGTAGAGTTAGGAGGATGTATTAATATATGTATAAGAGAGTAGGAGTATGTTATATATAGTCGTATTATTATTATATTTGATAGAATGAGATATATATATAATAGTATATTATATATGTATAGAATGGATATAGGATTATGTTGCGCATGATGAGGATGAGTCGTATCGTGATAGCTGGAGCAGATCAGTAGACGCGAGGTCAGTGTAGGATATGGAGTATGGGTGAGATGGAGCAGAGAGCTCGATGTGATATGAAGAGACGAGATGGATTCGATGAGAAGGATGAGATATATGTAGATAAGAGTAGAGATATATATTGAGATGAGTTATATAGAGAGATATATTATATATATATATAATATATGAGAGTATATATAGTGATAACTATATATTATGTAAGTGTATACTATAATAGTATAGTAATTTAAGCTAATTATAGTTATAAGTATATATTAATATATATATATTATATAGTATTAATATATAATATAATTAATATAAATATAATATTAATGTAAAATATATGATATAAGATATATATGATATATAATATGTAATTAGAATAGATAAGATCTAATATATATAATTATAAGATATGATGAGTAAGCGGAATAAATTAATCCACACTAAATATACTCGACAAGATATATATAATATAAAATAAGTAACTATATAAATATGCTATATATTTATTATATAACAATTATAGATTATATTAATATATTTAAAAGTTAAAAAGTATATGTATATATAGTATATATATTGTTAACTATTAAAAAATATATATATAATAATAAAAATAAATATGAATGTTAATAGTATATATATATATATATATATGCTATATATATATATATGTATATATATGATCATGTAGATACCTAAATAGATATTATATTAATAATATTATATATACTATATTAATATATGTTTTTTAAGTAAAATCTTAAGGATAATTTGGAAGATTTAATGATTAGGACATAAAAAATCTGCTAAAGCTCATTTGCTCATTTCATAGATCATTCAATTTCGTAAGAATCTTAAATTATAATATAATTAAGCCTCTGTATTATTAAGAAAGATATACAAATGAGATGTTAGAACGCTTCATCAACATCAATCCATTGTGAACCTAGAAATGCATGTTAGATTAACGTTTCTCTTCGATTACCATTGCCTAATGGATGCAACATATATATAAAAAAAATTCTCTATTATTATGGAATGATCTTTTTTGCTCAATTTCTCTTTTTTTCCAGTTCATATTTAGAAAATAACTCTCGTCTACTTTTGCAGTTTGTAATAACATTTCTTTACACCCAATTTTCTTATTTGAAATATATAAAATATTAATTATCGTTAAAAAATAGTAAATTATAATTATATATATACTATTAGTATATGATAATTATTAGATAATATATATTTATTTAATATTAATAGTATATAATATTATAATATATAATTAACATATATTATAACTTAATAATAAAAATAATATATATATATAATACAATATATAGTAATACATATACATATATGATATATATACAGTATATAATATATTTATATATATTATATATCTATTATTGATATATAATATATAATGTCTATGGAAGATCAGAATTAACTCTTTAATAAACTTATAAACACAAATTTTGATATGCAACACTACCAAATATCAAGTTTGGAACAATTGAAATAATAAGAGAGTAATGAAAAATATGCACGGTTATACCTTCCCAAATTCATTATTATTTATTAACCATAACGTGCGAAGAAGATGAAGGAATGAACTTGTGAAGGTTATGGCAGTGTATTAGTTGACAAATATGACACGTCCTAGTTTTCATAATTAGTTTTCTGGATATAAAAATAAATTATTTCCACTATTAATCAGTGATCGATTTCCATCATCTAGAAAATATTTATAACCTTTAATGTATATAGAAAATTCATTACAAACTTGCCATATGATAAAATGGTATCCAGAATTCTATGGAAATGGTTTACTTGAAACTGTCCTTTGTGTAATCTAGTGAACATAACTGCACTTAATGACTGTGTTTCAATCCGTATTATATATATATAATATCATATATATATATATATATAAAAATATTAATTGTATATTATTATTAATTAAATAATAAAAATATTAATATATTTATATATATTATTATATATATTAGTATATATATATGTAATAATATATATTATATAATGTAAAATATTATAATATATATAATATATAATATATATATAGTTACTATAGTTATATATGATATATAATTTATATAATATAATAATATATATAATATATAATAAATATATTAATATATATAATATATAAATTATTATATATATTAATTATATTATAAGTAAAAATTATAATTTATAATATATATTATATTATAATATATTATATATTATATGATATATATATTATATATATAGTATAATTATTATATATACATATTAGATATATATATATATATTATATAAAAAATAATTATAATTTTTGCAAATACTTTTATCCTCCTGCACATTCCTTTCATACTTAAACATAAGATAATTATCTTCTTAACGTAAAACATTTAATGTATAAAACATATTTTTTTTAATTTTTATTATTACTCACAGAAATTTAAGAGTTCAAGGACAGAGTTATAGAGGGGCTTGACAAATGCTGATTCTTAACTCCCTTCATCTCTTGGACAATTTCAGCTATTAAAGCTTAATAAAGTTTGTAATATATATATGATATATATATTTAATATATATATATATTATATATATATATAGAATAATATATATATTAATATAAAATTATAGTATTATAATATAGATATAATTATATATATAATATATATATATATATTACTCTAATTATAAATATTATATATATTATTATTATTTATTATTTTAGTATTATGGAGATATTATTATTAATTATGTATTTATGATTATATTATGATTTTTATTAGTTATTGTATGATTTGATTTGATTAGAGGTGACTGAATTCGTTGTACCTATTGTGTGGATTGGGGATTAGTTGTAATTGAAATAGTCAGGTTTATAGGATGCGGATTAAGCGGTGATATTTTAAGGTATCTATATTTTAAGTTATTTAATAATAAAACATTTGAGGAATAATATATCATAGTTTATTCAAGTTAGTTCGTTTGTTATATTGGTATGATGATTGCTAGTTGAGGGGAGTGCAATTGTTACACATATGAGTGCTGGATGCCCTCAGGGGACTGATTCCAGGAAGGAGAGTCGATATGAACTCAAATTTTCGAGCGATCTGGAGTAGTTTTATTAAGCCTTCGTTCATAGTGTGATTGCAAACGAGGTTGGTGCACGCTGTTGACCTAGAGCTTCAACCACAGTGAAGTCGTTGTGTGCATATGAGTTGATGTGAAAGTCTGAGAAGCATGCCATATAGATGTACGACGGAAATTTCAATGTATCTTTGCTTTCACTAGTTCCATCTAACCTATGGATCTTCTATTCACTTAGGTGGCTATTTTAGGGGTTGTCATTATTTTACGCTTTCTTCCCTGAAGTGATTGCTAGATTTGAGGGAACTGCTTCTCCATATGATTATGAACTGAATGCTGATGGAATTGTTGAATGTTCATTTGTCGCTTTTACGTCTAATCGTTTATACTCAAATCATAATTCGATCTTATTTTCTCCGTCGCCTGAAAATACGAGACAGAGTGTATAGAGTATGAGAAAATTCTCTTTCCTCTTACGGAATCTCACTAATATTTAATTAACTAGATGGAGAATAGTTAAAAACGAATAGGTAAATGACGCTTGTTGCTAATGACGTATAGTCTGTCTGGCCTCTTTCAAATATATCTACAACTCTCATATCTGTTTCCCCCCTCTTATTGTCTGATGGTTTTCTCCAGCTGAAAAGGGTAATCTCATTAGCTTCTGTTTTCTTCTAGTTCAACCTAGATACTCCAAAGTTTCTATCTTAATCTTGTCTCTTATAGTTGCCCATTGCCGGTACTGTGATTATTTAATTCGGAGTGTAATAAGGTCTCTGAAAATTATGAGTTAGTAGTTTGATGTTTGGGGAGGGAGCTATCTCCCAAGTTAGGAGAGTTGAGTTCTGATGCTTTCGTACTAGTTAAGTATACTGCTGTGTTAGTGCATATGCAGATATGCCCTAAACCGTATTCCGAAGAAAGGTAGAGCTCTGACCTTGTCTAATTTATCGCACTCTCTTGTATTCTGTCTAAGATCTTTGAACCCATTCTTGAAGTTTCATTTCGTGAATTATCTCTTATCCCATACCATCATCTTCCCTGTCATCAATATATATTTCGGTGCTAGGGTTCTACTGGAGATATGATATTCAATCTTATTGATTTATAGTCTCCTACCATTAAGGAATATGGGCAGTCTTGTGTGGTGGTCTTGACATAGCTAACTAGATTGATTCAGGGTCATAGCAATTTTCCACGGTACCCCTCTTTTAGGTTGATAATCATTACCGGTATTACATTTATCGGTGTGTATTTAGGGCTCTCAATTATTATTGGAAAGTTATGTTAAGGCAAGAGATTCTGGATACCATTCTCTCCCGAAGATTTTAGGAAGAGTGAGTCTGAGTTGGCACTGTACCTAGTTCAATTATACCATCTGTGCCTCAGTTGGAAGTGGAGATATGCCCAACCTATTCCAAAGATCGGTACCAGCTCTGACCTTTCTAACTATCACTCTATTGATCTCGCTTGCATTCTGTCTGAGATCTTTGAAACCTTCTTTGAATTCTTTCATTTCGATTGGGTTAGTCTGTTAACTCATCATTCTGTCCCTTTATATAATAGGGGTCTTTGTGCTGGGTCTACTGGAGATATAATATCCAATCTTACAGTTTTATGGTCTCCTACCTTTAGGGACTATGGGTAGTCCTGTATGGTAGCTCTTGACATAATAAAGTGTTGGACCTTGTATGGTAGGAGAAAATGCTCTGCAAGCTCCTCTTCTTTGAGTTTCCTCCTTCTATTTACTAACTTTTGCTTAACATTCTTAAAATGATTAAGCCAATGTTGATGGGAACTTCTTTCTTCCCTGTCAATAGTGATTTTCCTCAGAATTTTGCCGTATCTCCAAATTTATCCCTTTTTTCAGCAACTATTTTCTCAATCACTCATCTAATCTTTCCCATTCAATAATTCAACACTCATATTGTTCTACTCATTCCGATGTCTCTTTTGCATCTAGAGTTGTTTCTCGTCTTAATCTTTCCGATTCCATCATTGCTGATCTGCATAGAATTTCCCAGTACATTGTGAAATTTAGCTGCTTAATAAAAACTTCACTTCTACAAACCCCCATCTCTAAATACATATACTTTTTTTTACTTCGATGCAATCTCGAACTTTATTCCTTTAACATAATAAACATTCTCTTGGCTTTAGCATAAGCAAAAAAATGTGCTTGAAATCTCATAATTCAACGTTTGCAAGAATGGCCTAAAAAATGATGGTGTTTCTGCTTAGATAACAACGCGTTTTCGTCTTCTCAGTTATTCCAGCTATACAAATGTCTCATCAGTCCTTGTATGCTGTAATGTATTTACATCTAGTGGATTCAGATTCTCTAGTCTTTTGGATATGGTTGAGTCAAAGGCCAAAAGCTTGGAAACTTTTCCTTACTTTCCAAGTGACTTGCCCCTTTATCATTGATGTTTTGTCGTTTTTCTATAAGTACAAGAGCAGCATGTGTTGAAGGGAGCTGACTGTCTGTATGCTACCAACCTTATAGCAACGCCCTCATTGAACAAAGGGTAGAGTGTCTGTGCGTAAAATTTTTGTGGACATTGGGAACTACAACATTGTTCACTGCGGTGCTCTCTTCTTTTCAATCACATCTATCATGTGGAACTCTCTTCCATCTTCCATCTTTTCAAAGATGTTAGAGTTCTGAGGGAAATTTTGCTGAGTACATAGATGAACGTGCTGAGTTTTTCAGGCATAGAATAAACCATATTTTCTCTACCGCAATTTTAAATGTTAGAAAAATCAGATGTCAGATGCTCCATGACTGTTCCTCTAGTATCGGCTATTTGAAACTCTTAGGGAGTTGGGATGCCTAACTGTCTAAAAGGAAAAATAAGGATTAGAATCGTCAGCATAAGCGTTGATAGACTATTATTAAAAAGCTTAAAAAGAGGTGGATATATATATGACAGAACATTGAGAAGCATCACAACTATTGATAGACTAAATAATTGATACGTTGAGTCGTGCCTATTACTTCGTATTTAGTTAGTATACGTGAAAAGAATATTCTAGGAAATGATTGATGTGATAATTAGGAAGCTTGGGTATAAGTCAATGACGCTATTCATAACTTATCAACTTTCGGTTTCGAGTGATGCTCAATAGGAAAGGATTTTATTGGAAATCGAATTCAAAGGACCAAGAAACGGAGATAGGGAAAAAGATCATTTAGTAGACCTTTCTCTTACAATAAAACGATCTGTATCAGAGATATATATTAGATTACTGAGATTTCAACTCTTCTATTTATTTGATTGTTTTGATACATCGTGAAAAGAGAAAAGATTAAGGTAATAACAGAAATGAGGTAGAAGATCCCTCATTTTTCGTTCAAGTTGAATGAATTGCACACTTCGATCAGAAGATGGAGAAAGGTCAGAATATGGAAAGGTAATGGCGAAGCAGTACAAGGAGGGCAGAACCAGATACGCCTTCTTAGTACATAAGTTTAATAGGAGAGAGTGAACATTTGTTTAAGAAAATTTAATTATTATTAATCGAGTTGGAGGAGTAGTAAATGAGTAGCAGCTCGGAATCGTCCAAAAAAAAACAGAGAATCAATTCAATTGCGCGTGTCCTTGGATTGACAAGACTCTTTTGGCGGACAGCATATTTGAATATAAAAAACAATAGATGTGAAGTTTACAATATAAGTCTCTATTTCTTTTCGTTCTAAAAATTGCTTTATATGCAATATTAGATTGGATACTCTTCATATTGCTATTCGATACCTATATATTTTTTATTTGTATTGGTAGCATCGTTTCTATAAAAAAGCTATTAAACTTTGGCTAGATTTAGGAAGATATGCCAGTAGCATTTGCGCATAGCCACACGAACTGGAATTGTCAAATCTACTCGCTAATATTTGGACACAGTTTTTTCAATGGACATAATTGTAATTCGGAAAACAACACACAGCACACACCACATATATATTATTATATATTTAATATATAATTATAATATATAATAAGTTATTATTATATATATATATATGAATTTATATATTATATTATATATATATAGATTATATATTATTATATTATATAATAATATAGTATTTAATATAGTAATATATGATATATGTTGATAATTATATGATATATACTATATATATAATAATATATATATATTAATATTATACTAATATATATAGTATATATTATACATAAATATATTAACTTATTATAATATATTTATATAATATATATATATATAAGTTATATATATAATCATTTATAATATATAATATATATATATATTATATATTATAATATATATATTATATATATTAGTATATATATTATAATATTATAATATATATATATACTATTATATTATATATGTTTTATAGGTTGTTATATATATTTATATATATATATATATTATATAGTAATATATAATAATGATATATATTAATAGGTATATATATATATATAATATATATATTATATGTATATATATTATTTATATAATATATTTATATGTATATATATATATTTATATATATATATATATATTATTATATCTATATCATATATATTATATAAATATATATTATATAAATAATTATAAATATATATATTATATATATATATATAATAAGTAATATATATAATATATTATATATAATAATATATATAGATAATTATATATTATTATTATAATATATTATAATAGTATAATAAAGATAAAGTATATATAATATTATAATATAAGTATATATATATTATTATATATATATAATATAATAAATAATATATAAATAATATATATAATATATATTATAATTATAATATTATTATATATATATATATAGTTATTAAAATATATTAATAGTATATTTATATAAATATATATAAATATATATTAATATATATATTATATATTATATATAATATTAATATATATATACGATATAATATATATTATTTATTAATATAATTATATAATTATAAATAATATAATGTAAATCGTATATATATAATATATATAATATATATAATATATATATTACTATATATATATTTAATATATTATATATATATATATATATAATTATAATATATACTCGTAATTATATATATATTATATATATATATGGTATAATATTATATATAATATATAATAAATATATATATTATTATATATATATATATATTATATATTATATATAATATATTTAAATAACTATTATATATATATATATACTATATATAATTATATAGTATATATATTTAATATTATAATATATAAATTATAATTATATATATATATATATAAAATATAATTATTATAATAATATATATATATAATCTAGTATTATTATATATATTAAAATATAACAATATATTATATAATATAATAATAATTAATATTATATATATATATAATATTATATTATGATATATAATATATATATTATATATATATATAATAATAATGTAAAATATTTATATATATAAATTATATTTATAATATAATTATATATATATATATATGTATATACATATATATATATATATAATATTAATATAATATATAATAATATTATATATATATAATATTATATTAAATATTATATATAGATAATATATATATATATATTTAATTATATATATAATATATATATATTAATGATTAGATATATATATAAATATATATATAATATATATATTATTATAAATATAATATATTATATATATATATATAATATTTAAATATATATTATAAGTATAAATATTATATATTATATCTAATATATATATAATATAATATAAAAAATTATTAAACTAGTAATTATTTATTACTTAATATATAATATATTTTAATATATAATATATATTTATATAATAGTATATATATTATATATATATTTATTAAATATATTATATATATATATATTATTTAATATATATATATATAATAATATAATAAAAATATATATATATATATTATATATATGTTATATAATATATATTATATATATGTTAATAATAAATATTATATATATATAATATAATATATATAAATAATATAATATTATATATATAATATATAATAATATTTTTCATTTATATATATATTAAGTATATTATATAATATAATATATATAATTATAATAATATATTTAATATATTCATATATGATATATTATATATAAATATATAATATAAATATATAGTATATACATATAGTATAATATATATATAAAGTATATATATATATATTATTATTTATATATAATAGAGGTAAAGAAACAATAATTAAATCATACTTTTAAAATATATATATATTACATTTATATATATATATATATTATATATTATAGTAATAGTAATATATATTACATATATATATTAAGCAATAATTATAATTACATATATATTATAATATATATATAATATAATGTATATATTATTATAATAATAAATATAATTTATAATATATTATATATAGCTGTATAATATATGATATATATAAACTAAAATATTTCTTCATAAATAAAATTAAAAAGAGAAATCATAAAATAAATTAAACTTTTAAAACTATTTAATAAGGTTCTATATTTTAATTTATATTTTTATTGTTACAGTGTATCTATATTTGATGATTTTTGATGAAAAACATTTCATAGAAAAATAGGAAAATAAAAAGGAATTTAAAAAATGTATTTTTTACAAACTTTCAAAAAATTAACTTCTTGATTTCCCGAAACTAGATGAAAAAAAAACTTTAGATAAATGTTAATATAAACTAGGATCGGTATATCAAAGTTTTCAAAGGCCTTTCTTGAATAAATTTTATTTTTTATTTTTCTAGATATTCAATAAATACTGAATAACACGTAGGAATATCTAATTCCTTTAAACAAAGTGTTTTATATTATATCTGTTTTTAGGAACAAAATTATTATTATTATAATTATTTTTTAAATTATATATATATTATATATATATAATAATACGTATTATATATATATAAATATATATATATATATAATATTATTTATAATATTTATATATATATAATTTTGAATGTAGCGGATATCCGTATCCGCATATGGGATATCCTATCATTTTTTCTCTAACCGAATCTATAGCATGAAAAGGTTTGCAAATAAGAAAGTATTTTTATGATTATGAAAACGTATGTGCACTACATTATATGTAGAAAATATATATTATTATATATATATACTATAAATATATATATATATATATAGTAATATATATTAATTATGTATATATATATATATAAGTATTGTAAAAATTTTTTACCTTAACAAAACTTTATCCTAAACTATACTTATAGCCTCAATGATATTAATGTCTAAAAGTACGGCCCTAAACTACATGGATTTTGAAGCAAGATGCCCTAACTAATGGATTATGATTTCTATATAATATAATATATATATATTTTAAATATTTAATTTATATTAATAATATATATATATAGTATATTTATAATATTATATTATTATTTATTATATATATAGTATATATGATATATAGATATAAGGATAATATTATATATATATATATATTAATCTATAGTAATAATAATATATGTATAATTAATATAATATATATGATATATATTAGTAGTATATGTGAACGAGAAAGATACGATTATGGTTGATTTTGGAAAACTGAATAATTTAGGTAACGTGTATAGTGTTAATCTGCAATTATGTACAGTACGTATATATAAAATATGACACTATAAATTTTTGCACAAAAGTCGTATTACATATAATCACAATTAGTTAGAAATTAATTAAACATGCAGTGTATAATCGCTAGTAGATGTCGATACATCAGACTAGTCTGAAGTTATCATAAATTTATAATTTAATCACGAGAAAAAATTTCCTACAACTAGTAGCGATCATGATAATTGGTTATAGTACCATATGCAAGTCGTATTATATGAATTTTCTTATCAGAGAGACTTTTAAAAACGATTTAAAACAAAGAACGAGCAAAACAATATATGAATTTAGGAGAATAAAGATTTAAAATATATGAATTTTAGAGAATAAGGATTTAGAATATAAGAATTTGAGTGAATAAGGGTTTAAAATATATCAACTTGAGCGAATAACGATTTAGAATATACAAATTTGATATAATAATATTTAAAATATATATAAATTTGAGAGAATATATATTTTGAATACATGATATTGAGAAGAATAAAGATTTGAGATGCAAGAATTTGAAAGAATTAGGACTTAGAATATGTGAACTTGAGAGAATTAAGACTTATTTTAAAGAATATATATTTAAAACAACATATTCACTCCTAATCATTCAATGGATTTCTTAAAAATTTAAGGGTGGGAAAGAATGTTACTTAATATTAAGCATTCATTCTTTCTTTACAATAAATATATTTTCTATACTGAAGAAATGAAAGTTTTTAAATTGAATTAAGAATAACAAAGAAATAACATTTATTTGAAAATAAAAATAATGCAACTATTTCATTTAATTTATTAAAATTAAAATATCTTTTGATAAAAATTGTTCACTGCAAAATTAAGTGATAGTAGGGTTCTCAATTTCATTTATTCTATAATCAATTTCCTTTATTATATTCTCAATTTCTTTTATTCTAAGACAAAAAAGAATTGGAAGAGTCTGCAAAAATGGAACCTCCCTTGTATTATTCTCTCTTTTTATAAAAAAAAATAACAAGAAGCACTCAATGACACAGCCTTTATCCATAGAAAGCGGCATGATATCAATTGTTATTGTCTTGGTTTATTTATATCATATATTTAAAAACCAAAGAAAGTACAGTACACGCCCAGGGATCGAATCAGAAATCTACGATAAATAAATCAGATTAGTTATAATAGTGACTATATTTGTAGTCATTGAACTACAAAGGTGATCAAAATATGAGGATTGATTTTTTTACATTTCAAAAAGTGTAACACAGAATTTTATTGACAAATGATAAAAATGTCAAAAAAAAATTTTAAATTATATTCTTATTAGAAAATAAATGGTGTAGCTACTTTTTTTTTTTTTTAAAAAAAGGACTGGGTTTGATTTTGGCTATGCTGAGATGGAGTTTTAGCCCCAAAACGAAAATGGTTATAATTTTCTTAATTTACAGTAAATTTTGATCAAACATAAAAGCAAGCTGCTGGTTTTTCTAACCCCTAAAACGTCAATTTCGGTATTTTTCTGTGTATCTATATGTTTGCTTCCTATTTTCCTTTTTTAAAAACTATGATTTTCACAAAGAGGAGCTCACCTCCTAAAATTTTTATCGAAATGAATTGAAACTTGAACTATTTGAAGTTTATGAGATGAGAAAGCCGGGTGCTTTAAAAAACTACGCTTGAAGCGTCTTTTTTGGGGGGACGTGGATAGCCTAGTGGTTAGAGCATCCGGTTATTGTTACCTCTGCGACGCGAAAGTACAATGTTCGAATCCCGCTGATGGAGAGTAAAATCTCCTGTGACTCATTCATAATAATAATGGCTGCTGTCTTTTTTTTAATTTTGAAGCAACAATATGCTTTTTGCTTGGTCAAACCTGGCTGAAAATTAAGAAAATTATGACTATTTCCGTTTTGGGGCTAACCCCCCCCCCTCACCAAAGCCAAAATCGAACCCAGCCCTTATTAAAGTAATATATTTTTAAGGCATTGAAAATTTTGTTGTGAAATTAATTTCGACATTTGTGCCAACGATCCGTTGGGAAATATTTGTTTACTATGCAATATTAAATTTTATTACCATGATAAAAATAAATACTAATAGAAAAAGCATCTTCAAAAGCTATTTAATAATTTATAATTAATAATAATTTGTTATTAATAACTAATTTATTAATAATAATGAATAATAATATAATGAATAATAATAATAATAATAAAAAATAATAATAATAATAATAATAATAATAATAATAATAATAATAATAATAATAATAATAATAATAATAATAATAATAATTATAATAATCATAATTATAATAATCATAATAATAATAATAATTATTATAATAATAATAATAATAATAATAATAATAATAATAACAAAAATAATAATTATTAATATAATAATTTATTAATAATAATAATAATAATAATAATAATAATAATAATAATAATAATAATAATAATAATAA
Source organism: Trachelipus rathkii (assembly GCA_015478945.1). Lineage (NCBI taxonomy): Eukaryota > Metazoa > Arthropoda > Malacostraca > Isopoda > Trachelipodidae > Trachelipus > Trachelipus rathkii. The sequence continues at coordinate 21,008 of JABUQX010075967.1, forward strand.
TAATAATAATAATAATAATAATAATAATAATAATAATAATAATAATAATAATAATAGATATAAGTAGGTAATAATAATAATAATAATAATAATAATATAATATAATAATAATAATAATAATAATAATAATAATAATTAAATTTTATTAGTGCAGCAATATCATTAGTATTCACATAAAATTCTATAATGTAGCTCAAGATTATATATTTGAACCAAATGGTTTAGCTTAAAACATCGGAGAGATTTATTATTATTATTATTATTATTATTATTATTATTATTATTATTATTATTATTATTATTATTATTATTATTATTATTATTATTATTATTAGTATTATTATTATTAGTATTAGTATTATTAGTATTAGTATTATTAGTATTAGTATTATTAGTATTAGTATTATTAGTATTAGCATTATTAGTATTAGTAGTATTAGTAGTTAGCAATTTAGTCGATGTTCCCGTGGCTCAGGGTTAACACTGCTCTCGTATTAAGTATTATTAGTATTAGTATTATTAGTATTAGTATTATTAGTATTAGTATTATTAGTATTAGTATTATTATTATTAGTATTATTATTATTAGTAGTTATTTATTATTAGTCATTATTATTATTATTATTATTATTATTATTATGTATTATTATTATTAATTATATTATTATTAATTTCATTATTAGTATTATTATTATTATTATTATTTATTTATTATTATTATTATTTTATTATTATTATTATTATAAGTTTCTTCTTCTTCTCTCTTGCTTCTTTTTCTTTTCCTTCTTTTCCTACTTCTTCATCTTCTTCTTCTTCTGAGTTCTTTCTTATTGTTCTTCTTCCCCTTATTCCTCTGTTTTTCCTTATTCTATTCTCCTTTAGCTTCTTCTTCTTCATTCCTTTAATCTTCTTCTCTTATTTTAATTTCTTCTTCTTCTTCTTCTTCTTCTTCTTCTTCTTCTTCTTCTTCTTCTTCTCTTCTTCCTTCTTGCTTCTTCTTCTTCTTCCTTCTTCTTCTTATTTATTTATTATTATTATTATTATTATTATTATTTAAAAATTATTATTATTATTATTATTTCATTATTATTATTTATGTATTATTATTTATTATTATTATTATTATTGATTATTATCATAAATAATGACTTATAATTTAATATTTAATATTTTTGAAATTATTATTAATTAATTTATAAATTATTATTAATTTATTATTATTATTATAATTAATTATTATTTTATTATTAATTATTGATTATTATTATTATTATTATTATATTATTATTATTATTATTATTATTATTATATACGTATTGTTATTATATTATAATTGTAATATTTAATAGTTTTGCCATCATAAATAATTAATTATTATTAATTTACATATTTCTATTCGACGAAAAAAATAAATCTAAATTTATTATTATTATTATTATTATTATTATTATTATTATTATTATTATTATTATTATTATTATTATGATATTATTATTATTATTATTATTATTCAATTCATTATTATTATTAATTATTATTATTATTATTATTATTATTATTAATTTCTTAATTATTATTATTATTATGCATATATTATATTTTCATTATCATTATTATCATTATCTATGTTATCATTATTATTATTATTATTATTATTATTATTATTATTATTATTATTATTATTATTATTATTATTATTATTATTATTATTATTATTATTATTATTATTATTATTATTATTGTTATTATTATTATTATTATTGTAACTGTAATTGCCTCTCATCGACATTTACTGTCATATATAAATTCTTCTTAATAATTAATCGTCACAATAATTTTTTGCAACGAAATATTTGTTTCTTAAAGACGTCCAGTAACAGACGACAGGCAATTAGCTATAAAAACAATTAAATAAATTACTGAAGATTTTTCACAAAAGAACTTCTAAAAATTGCTCATTAGAGGCAATTTGTCCGTTTCTTTATTTCATTATCCAATCCCTATCTTGCAATTAATTTCCTTGATCTTTGAAATAGAAAAATTGACCACTGGTTAACCACAATGTAAGGGGAAAAAAATACCTTTTTGAGACTTTTTCAAACCTCATTTCTCTTATTACATAATAACTATTATTATTATTATTATTATTATTATTATTATTATTATTATTATTATTATTATTATTATTATTATTATTATTATTATTATTATTATTATTATGATTATTCCAAAATGTTTTTTTTTATTATTATTATTATTATTATTATTATTATTATTATTATTATTATTATTATTATTAGTGGGATTATACCGACCCCAAAATGCGTCGAAAGTGGAATTCATAAACTCTCTCGAATTTATAATACAGACATGCCTGCGTAACACATATAATAATTGCCGGTGACTTCAATATTGATCTAGGTAATAATAACTCCTCTTCAGGGAGCAACGTGCAATCAAATGTAATGCCAAACGGCTTGATTAATTACACAACTATATCCACCCGTCCTAACAACATTAAATACAGAAACACAAACTTTTAATGTGATCACGAATGGAGCCTCACATTTTGATGTCGATACTCAAAATGTCTCCGATCATTTGGTAATCAGGAACAGATATGTCAGATTATCTATCCCTGGTCCGCTTGTTAAAAATTTCAACCGATACGATAAAACTCAAAGACGCTTTACCAGCATAAAAATTATTAGGGGCATGATGATCGAAAAATTGCAGGCGTATTTTTAGACATACTAAGATACAGCGAGGTGGATTTTTCATTATATACTACAAAATAATAGGCAAATTGATATATACATTCAAAATTTAACTGCCTTTAAAACTCTTTTAAACAAGTGCTAAAATGATTCTTTCCCCCTTAAAAAAAAAAAAAAAAAAGATTAGGCTCAAAAAGGATTAAAAATCCGTGGGTAACACCTGGAATAACAAACTATAAACCAAAAGCATAAACTCCATAAAAATTATAAAGCAGGTCCATTATATGCTTTTAATTATATTTAATATTTTGTTGATAAACAATTAAAAAAAAAATGTTCCGAAGAAAGCAAAGAGAAATATTACACTATTAAATCTAGTGACGTAAATGATGATTCAAAAAATACTTGGGGCTTTAATTTAAACAAAATCTAGTTAGGCAGTCGCAAGAGTAAATTAAAAAAGCAAAAATAAATGAACTCAAAAATAAACGGGAGAAATATAAAAAGGAACAAAAAGAAATTGTCGAAGAACTTAATAAGTACTTTGTAAACATTGGTAAACAAACTGTTAGACATTCATCCCAGTCAAGCCGCATTTGAGATCTTCTTGGGACATTGCAGTTCACGCATTTCATTTGAAAATATTGCGATTTCAGGTGTCAAAACGGTAATTGCCGACCTAAAAAATTAAAAATGTGATATTTTTACCATCCCCAACCACATTTACAAGACAATTATTGACATTATTGCTACCCTTTAAAAGACCTCTTTAGCATCACCGCTTCACGAGAAGGGAATTTTTCCGCATAAATTTTAAAAGGTCTCACGTGTCACACACACCTGCTGCAACATACATAAAATGGTGAAAAAAATTATTCCTAAAAAACTATAGACCTATCTCAATTGCACATACAATTAACAAATTATTTAAAAAATTATTATTATATCGAATAACTGAATATCTTATTACGAATACTATTCTTAACGACTTTCAATTTGGCTTTAGGAATAGGTCAACAACTGAATCCCTTGTTTGTTTGACTGGAAAAATATATAAAAATATTTTGAAGCATAAAAATTCATCTGCGCTTATTTTATTTGAGGATTCTTTTCGAAGCCTTTGATTAGCAATGAGTCAGATATTCTTCTTCTTCTAAGCAGATGAATATGATTGGAATTCAGGGAAATACCCTACAATGGTTTTGAACATATCTACTATAGAGAGGTGGTTTGCTTCTTTTGCAAGAGGAGAGTACAGCCTCTTTGCAGGCCGGAGATCTTGTGAGTTCTTCTTCTTCTTCCCCGATTAACAGGTCTTGCAGTTCTAGAGGATTGTTTGTAGCTATCTCTTCTGCCTGTTCCGCCGCTTCACTGGTCTCTGTAGTTGGTTCTCTTGAAACCTCTCTCTCTTGCAGGTATAATAAATCTCTTGCATTGGTTGAAATTCGAATATTGTTATTGAAAAACGCTGTTCAGAGCTATATTTAACACAACCTTCTCAAATATGCAAGTTTAAAAGCTTTGAATTACAATATTTTAACTTCCTTTTCAAGCCTCCTGTATACTACAATTTTTCTGCCAACGCAATTTTCTGGAGTCCGCAGATATTAACAATTTTGTGAAGCCAAGAAAACTATTTTTGAATAAAAATTAAATGTCTTGCAACATCGGCTAGCGAAAACATTATAGATATAATAATATTTTACATTGCATTTCCTTTAAATAAATGGTACACCAAATAATACTGTAAAAGAAAAAACTTTAAGCGAGCGGAATTTTCTCTATCCGAAAATAAAAAAATAAAAATTGAATACGTAACGGTTCACAAAAAAAAACTATTCTTGTGCATAACTTCCATATTTGTTTTATCAGTATTTTTAAAACTCAGTTAAACACTACAACACTAAAACATTTTTATAGCAAAAGAAGCATTAAAGTAAACAATGATATAATAATGCTATGACGTAAGTAAATATTTATTTACATCAAATAAACTTTAATATAAAAAGGTAAATAGATACAATCCTTGCGCGTACTTTGTAATCTCTTAGATAGAAGCCATCTTTCTACTATTTTTCTATAATTCATGTTATATAAAGGCCCAACTAACAGTCTTTCAATTTAAAACGCCTTAAAAAGAAAATATTTTTAAAAATACACATTTTAAAAAACCCCACAATTTAACTACATACACATCTGCTGGTGATTTTCGCCATCAAGGTTTATATTTATTAGTAGGGCATAAACGGCAATAAACCCCAACTGCGGTAAAAAAACCGCAAAAATGCAATTTTTTAGAGGCCCTGTCGGCTGCTTGCTAAACTTGTTCATATGTATTATTATTATTATATTATTATTATTAATTATTATTATTATTATTATTATTGAGTTATTATTATTATTAATTAATTATTATTATTGGTTTTTATTTATTTTAATTATTTATTATTATTATTGATTATTTTTTATTATTATTTAATATTGTTTGTTATTTTGTTATTATTATTAATCTTTTATCTTTTATTTTTATGATTCATTATTATTATTATTTTTATTATTTTTATTTTTTATTATTATTATTATTATTATTCATTATTATTATTTATCTATTATTATTATATTATTATTATTATTTATTATTATTAATTATATTATTATTATTGTAAGTAAGTAGTAGTAGGTCAGTAGCTAAGTAGTAAGTAGTAGTCGTAGTAGTAAGTAGTAAGAGTAGTAGTAATATTATTATTATTATTATTATTATTAATATATATATTATTATTATTATTCATTTATTATCTATATATTATTATTATTTTTTATTTTTATTATTATTATTATTATTATATATATATATTATTTTATTATTATTATTTTATTATTATTATTAATTCATTATTTATTACTTGTGGAATCATATGTGGTATTGTTCTTGTAACATAATTAAAATTACTGGTTAGAAGCAAGGTAAAGAGGAGTGTCATTATTGTTCCTGTTTAAAATATTATTCTTGTTTTTTTGTCATTATTAAAGAGTTTCTGAAATAGTAAGTAAAGCATTATTTATTCGGGGTTCAAAGGACACAACACTGGTGGTTGCAATTAGTAAGCCCCATTTCCAAAAGTTGGAAAATTACATCTTCTTTTATATTATTTTTTGATATTTTGAAATTGTGTAAATATTGAACTACATAATATAAAAATTTATGTGTCTATGTAATTAAATGAATAAACTGTAATTTTGCGATTCTGAATAAAAAAAAATTGAAGATTTGATATTTGAAATTATTATTATTATTATTAATAATATTAATTATTATTATTATTATTATGTATCATATTATTATTATTATTATTATTATTATTATTATTATTATTATTATTATTATTATTATTATTATTATTATTATTATTATTATTATTATTATTATTATTATTATTATTATATATGTATTATTATTATCTTATTATTATTATTAATTATTATTAAATTCATTAATAATAATAATAATATGAATAATAATACTAATAATAATATATTAATAATAATAATAATAATAATAAT
>JABUQX010075968.1:0-19807 GCA_015478945.1 Trachelipus rathkii
TCTGTAAAATGTGGTGCAATAACTACGTTAGGGCCTATTTGAGGTTATAGGATAGTTATATCCTTTTTGAGATAGGGCTATAATTTTACTTTTCCATCAAATTTGGTTATCGTGATAGACATGGTCTGAGAGAGATTTATTATTATTTTTATTATTTAAATAATATTATATTTTCAATTACTGAAGACATTGTTGGATTATTTATAGCCTAGGTTAGGATCCTTATTAGCAGTAAATAGGATTGTTTATTCTCTTACTTTAGTGATTTAAGGCGGGGTAAATCCTTATCTTCTATATTTTATATGACCTCCGTATGTGATTGGTCGATATGAATTAATCTTATCGCTTTTTGGAAAATCTAACATCCTGGGGATTTCTTGCGATTAACTAAAACTTTTGTATTTGGCAGGTGTGTTTATTATCTTTTAGACCCTTCTTTAAACTCATTTAAAATCATAGTCATTTTAGCTGTTAGCGGTGCACAAGTTATCTGATTTGTATTAAAAGTGTTTTATATTTTACTAAGTGTATATCATATTTATAATAAATTCTTTACTTTGAGGAATAATTATTAATTTCACTAGTATTAGCTAACCACCAGGGCTACAGCATGAGCCTCACCGCGCAAAGTCAGCCAACCTTGCACCCGCTGGTGCGTCCGTCCGGCGTCCCCGCGCGTCCGCCGCGTCCGCCCGCCGCGTGCACACCCGCAGGCGCAAAATTTCCGCGTTCCCCGCCGCCGCGTGCGCTCTCGCAGGCGCAAATTCCGCGTTCCCACCCTGAACCCGGTTCAGGCGGCGGGAAACGCAGAAATATTGCGCCTGCGGGCGCACCGGCGGGCGGGAACGCGGGAATATTTGCGCCTGCGGGTGCACGCGGCGGGCGGGGAACGCGGCGGGTACGGCGGGACGCGGCGGGACGGCACCAGACGGGTGCGGGGTTGGCTGACTTTGCGGGTGGGGCTCATGCTGAGGCCCTGGTGGTTAGCTTATGAACTAGTGAAATTAATAATTATTCCTCAATGTATATTTATTATAAATATATATACACTTAGTAAAATAAAACACTTTTAATACAATCAGATAACTTGTGCACCGCTTAACAGCTAAATGACTATGTAATTTTAAAATGAGTTTGGGTCTAAAGGATAATAAACACACACCTGCTCAAATACAAGTTTTAAGAACAAAGTTAATTTTCAAAAGACTGCTCAAATATAATTTTCATCCAATCACATACGAGGTCATATAGAGATAAGAATTACTTACCAATCACAAGTAAGGAAACCATTTCTTTTTATCTGCTTAAAAAGGATCCTTACCGGTCAACATGTTCAGTTTGAAATATAATACTTATAAAATAATATTACAATGATTCTGTCTATACGGGAATTACCTTTTGACCTGGTATTAGGATTAAATTAACCCGTCTACAAAAGCTTATCCTAAATTTAGGCCTAAAATTTAGGCCTAACGGTAGTTATTGCACCCATTTTACAGAAAGGTCAGTTGAAAATATTTTTGACCTGGAATAGGCTTAATCGCCCGGTTTACAAAAAAGGTCTAAATTTAGACCTAAGTATTATTTCAACACATTTTACAGAGAGAGGTCAGTTTCTAGTATCTGTAAGGAGTGCGGAGTTGTTGTGTTTTCTCGTGATGGATGGTCAATGTACATAGATAATAAAATTAATTTAACAATACTTTGAAAAATATTTTTTAGTTAACATCGAGTGAATAAATATAAATGTAAGTGATAATTGTTATTTTCTAATAAAAACTAAGATAAGATTTTTAAATAAAATACATGTTTGTTAGGCAGAGATAGAACTTTTTTTGTTATTTATTACTTATTACATGGCTAAAGAGGATGTAAAGCAGTAAGTCAATATTGATTAAGATAAAATAAAATACAAAAATTTTTAATAAATATAAAAAAAAAATTATGATTATAATCAAAATGATCAATTTTTTTATATAGATGATTGTTAGAATTTAGATTGTTATTTATTGCATGTAAAGCAGTAAGTCAATAGAACAAAACGTGGCATAGCTTGATGTAGAGGGGTGCTAGGGGCTGGTCTTACTGATTTACTGATTTATTGCTTTAAGGTACGTAAAATATATGTTTTTAATAAAATTTCATAAAATTTTAGTAAAAGTTATTTTAAAACTTGATAGTTATAAAATTTATAAACAAAAAGTATTAACAGTTAATAATAAATTCTTTGTTCAAAGATAATGATTGATTTATTATAGAAGTTTTAAGAAACTTTGAAATAATTTTAGTTATATTTGAATGAGTAATATAAATGTACGTGTTTAATTAAAACATAAAATGTTTTAATAAATTATACGTTATATGTGTAAGTGAGTGTGCGTGGGTGTGGGTGTGTGTGTGTGTGTGTGTGTGTGTGTGTGTGTGTGTGTGTGTGTGTGTGTGTGTGTGTGTGTGTGTGTGTAAATCTGTGTGCGAGTGTAAGTAAATCTGTGTGTGTAAGTAAATCTGTGTGTGAGTGTAAGTAAATCTGTGTGAGTGTAAGTAAAAATAATAAAAATAAAATAATAAAAATAATAAAAATAATAATAAAAATAAATAAAAATAATAATAAAAATAAATAAAAAGTATTAAAACAAAATAAAAAACATAATGTTAATAAATATATGAGTTAAAGCAGTAAAGCAGAAAGTTAAAACAGTAAAGCAGAAAGTTAAAGCAGTAAAGCAGAAAGTTAAAGCAGTAAAACATGAGTTAAAGCAGTAAAACATGAGTTAAAACAGTAAAGCAGTAAAACAAAAGCATACTAATCCCCCTTGGTGTTAGGTAACACCTCTATTGATTTACTGATTTACTGCTTTAAGGTATGTAATGTTAATAAATATGTGAGTTAAAGCAGTAAAACATATAAGTTAAAGCAGTAAAACATGAGTTAAAGCAGTAAAACATGAGTTAAAGCAGTAAAGCAGTAAACAAAAGCATATAATTCCCTAGTGTTAGGTTAAACACCCTCTATTGATTTACTGATTTTACTGCTTTAATTGTAATGTAATGTAATGTTTTTATAATAAAATTCGTACAGTTGTATAGTAAAAATAAATGTTTAACCTTTATCAGACACTCTGGTTTTTTTTCCTTCTTACATACAATTTTTAAAAATTTATAAATTAAAAAAAAGTTTTAAGTAAAAGTATTAAGTAAAATAATGTTAATAAATATAATGTGTTAAATAATAGGTCTGAAATGAGTTACAGTTTTAGGTTCGGCGAAAATGTTTTTAAATAAAAATGTTTAAGTATGAAATAAATGAATGACTCATAGAATATTTGAAAAGAAATTCTTTGAAATGTTTTAAGTATGAAATAAAAATGAAAAATGATTATAGTGTAATATATTTTTCATTCGCTCGGGGGGTCGCACCTACGGGTGCGGGCCTCCAGCCTTTGCGGGGAGAGATCACGCTGCGTCCTGGCGGGCAGCTTATAACATAGGGGGTTAGACATTAAATTAACTCTGATTAGGCTCAGGGGTTGGGAACCATCAAAGATGAGTCATCAAGATGAATCATCAATATAGGTGGTATCAAATGACGTAATCAAAGATGAGTCATCAAAGATAACTTCAAAGTTGAGGCATCAAACCTACAAGGTCCAAAAGCTACAAGACCAAATTTGCACCCTGGAACAAAAGGTTGACGCGATATAATATATCAGTGGCGCAAAGCTGAGACATCAAACCTACAAGGTCAAAAAGCTACAAGACGAAATGCAACCTGGAATACAAAAGGTTGACCGAAAAATTCGGATTCTCAAAATTGTCCCTGGAAGACCAAAGGGTTGTTAGTGTGTTTTGTACGTGTGTATAAGTGTAAATGTAAGTGTATGGGTGTGTGTGTGTGTGTGTGTGTGTGTGTGTGTGTGGTGTGCTGTGTGTGTGTGTTGTGGTGTCGTGGGCGTGTGTGTGTGTGTGTGTGTGTGTGTGTGTGTGTGTGTGTGTGTGTGACCACGGATGGAAATAAGTTAGGATAGATCCATACAGGTCAGGTACCTACATGACCTCATGTTAGCACAGATATCCTACCAAAGGCTAGTCTTCAGTTAACTGGATGAGCCTCAAGGCGGGGTGGAGCTAGGTGGCAGGTGCAGGAGGTTGGCTAGGTGTAGGTGTACGCTAGGTGTAGGTGTAAGGTTAGGTTAGGTTTAGGTTAGGTTAGGTAGGTTAGGTTAGGTTTAGGTTAAGGTTAGGTTAGGTTAGGTTATGTTAGGTTAGGTCAGGTTAGGTGCAGGTTTAGGCTAGGTGTAGGCTGGGCATAGGGTATCCGGCAAGGTCAAGGCCGAAATATCATAGTCAAAACAAGGTTAAAATATATATATTTATATAATATATATATATATATTATATATAATATATATATATATTATATATATATATATATATATATATATATATATATATATATATATATATATATATATATATATATATACTACCTCTCTCTCTCTCTCTCTCTCTCTCTCTCTCTCTCTCTCTCTCTCTCTCTCTCTCTCTCTCTCTCTCTCTCTCTCTCTCTCTCTCTCTCTCTCTCTCTCTCTCTCTCTCTCTCGCTCGCTCGCTTTGTAGATGCGCAGACGCATGTTTGGATCGTAAAAAGCCACGTGTTAGGTCGCTGGACGAAACCTAATACCAAAAATAAAAATAAAAATAATGAAAATAATTACGTTACGCAAATAATTAAAATAATTAAAAATAATAAAAATAATTCAAATAAAAATGAATAAAATAATTCAAATAAAATGAATAAATTTTTCGAATTAAAGAGAATAAACAATGATAGCCTGGAATCCTACACGTGATTTTTGCGGTTCGAGTTTCACTTTGTGATTCGCAGGATGAGAGATGTTATAACAGAAAATAAAATAAAAATAATAAAAATACGCAAATAATTAATTAATTAAAATAATTAAAATTCAATTAAAAATGATTCAAATAAAAAATTTCAGTGTCTCAAACACGTCTAAAGTGTAAATGCTTCGAAATGTCCCACAAACGAAACTGTCTCTCCCTCTCTCTCTCTCTCTCTCTCTCTCTCTCTCTCTCTCTCTCTCTCTCTCTCTCTCTCTCTCTCTCTCTCTCTCTCTCTCTCTCTCTCTCTCTCTCATATATATATATATATATATATATATATATATATATATATATATATATATATATATATATATATATATATATATATATATATATATATATATATATATATAAATTATTATTATTATTATTAGGCTTTCACGGCACGGTTAAATTGACCTGATTTCAAAATATCTCAATACCAGATCGCACATTTAGGTCTGGGGACTAAAGCTCTTAAATTTGCACGAGTGGTGGGTATTCGTATCCTTTCGGTGGCTATATATTTTGATTTATGACCAGATGGAGAACTCGAAATATATATTATAATATATATAAATATATATATATATATATATTTAATATATAAAATAGATTATACTAGCAACTAACATAATATATTATATATAATGACTATAAAAACGTTATTAAAAAAATAAGGAATGAATTTGTATCAGTAAATATAATAATTCTGCGTATAAAATATGAAGTGCATCTTAGTCTTTGGATCATATATATATAGAGATATATTTGTGCGTGGTTTCTTTGTAAGAATGCGAGGATCCCGGCGGGATTTGTTAAAAACTGCGACCGTTACCAACGATTGCCGGAAATTGTTAAAAGGTGTTTAACGATGATACTGCTATTAGGAAGGGAAAACAAACGTTTATGAGTGGATTAAAAATTAATGACGAAGCAATATACAAAAGTATATAAAAAAATGGGCCAGAATTTGACCATGAAAATTAAAATCGCACATTTGTGTAAGTGTAATACAGATAGTACACAAACAAACAAAAAAATAAATTAAAATAAAATAACCTAGAACTAATTACGTGATAAAACCATTGAAGACGTAGATGAGTACAAATTAGGAGACAAAAAGTTCAAGGTCAGGTAAATAAGATTGTAAAATGAAAAAGGTAAATAAAGGATAAAAAAAAGGGGAGGAAGATACGGTGTTCAAAGAGATAAAGGGGGAGGAGACTAGTATATCAGCCGATACCAATAATACAATATTTGGTTTCCTCCTTCTTTTGCTCACTTATGTTTTCTTCTGTCCAATATGTGTAATGTATGACAAAGGGATATTACTTAATATTTTCTGTTAAATTGTAGCGTATTCTAGGTTTGTCTAAAACAATATATTATTTACTTTTTTTATTGAGAAATTTCTCAATGTAATTAAATATAAAATAGTATAGAAGATAGATCCGACCCTTAATTCTTACTCATTTATTCTGCTCCATATATATATTAGAATTGCTTCGTCTGATTTTCCGATTCTATTCTCGCGGATAAGAGGATTTTTAAGACAGAGATAGTATAAATAATAGTGATATAAAAGAATATATAAAAATATATTATCCATTTGGAGAATAATGTTGAACTTTCTATTTTCGAGGTTCATCTTCTCTCCTATTGCATATAAAATCCTTGGCCTTAAATAAACATAGATATAGAGAGATACCATCAACGGTTGTAAGAGAAGGCTAAAAGAAAAATGGAGATTATGTTATAGACTGAGAGGACATATTAAATTATTAATCCCCTACATCTATATATAACCATATTCAAGGGCTATAGCCTTGTTGGGAGTACTGCCTTCATTGTTGGGGGGGGGTATAGAGATATTCACACCCGGCTTTTGACAGGGTCGGAGTCAAAGGCAAGGCTTATAACTGTTTCCGTATTATTTCTTGACCCTATTTTTGCGGCGCTGTGTGCTTTATTCTTTTTATAGGTACCAAAGGGAGCAGAGGTGCTCGAGGAACTTTGTATCCCGTCCTCTACTTTGACCGACGGCTCGTACACTAGGGGTGTGGTGTTGCCGCATGAGTTTTGTGTGGATATTGGCAATCCCAGGCTAGTTCGGAGAAGATGTTCATGTCTTTCAATGAAACAATCAGTTATGATGGAATTCTCCTTCATCTTCTGTGTTTCTGCTGATTATCTCCCCATTAAGCCCTGCGTTGCACACCCTTGCGGTATTGCATTAGTGTGAACTTCTGAGGGCGTGAATACCCTCTTGAATAGGGTCGCCGTGAGTGGTGGTGAAACTGTACATATATATATTATATATATTATATATATATATATATATATTATTAATAAATAAAATAATTTATTAAAAAATATAATAAAAAATATAAAAAAATATATAATACTAAAATAATAATATATATATATATATATATATATAATAATATATAAAAAAAAATGTTAAAAAAAATATAAATAAAAATAAAAATAAAAAATATATATATAAAAAAAAATAAAATAAATAATAAAATAAAATAAAAAAATAAAATTATATATATATATATATATATTATTATATAATATATATTATAAATATAAACAATAAAATATATAATAATAATATATATAAATAATATAATAATTACAGTTTAGAAAGTAATTGAGGGAAATCGGATAAAATTGAAATGGTAGCGTGAACAAAAGAATAAAATAAAATATAAATAAGAAAAGAGGCCAATACAAATAAATAAATGATATAATTAAGCATGGGAAAGAAACAAACCAGGCAAAAAGAAATAGGGAAGATAAAAGAAATATAGGGTTCAAAAATAATAGAGATACAGCGGTTTATGAGATGACAGTCACAAAATGAATTGGTAAGATTACGTTGGACCATTCATTATGTTTCGATGAGAAAGAACGTTACTGGAAAGAGTGTTGGATTGTAATAAGAGATATAATTTTTTGGAAGATGTTACTCACTAAAGAAGAAATTAATTATGAATGGTTGGAGACTTATTCACCTTGGTCACACTCCAGGCACCTAAAGGGATCATTTTGCAGTTTAAATGTTTTTTTCACAATAAAGTTTGTTTCAGAGGGTCTGGTCTTTAACAATAAAGAACTTTTTCACCATTAATATAGACGTTTTTCGGTTTGGTAGGAATACAACACAGAGTGGTTAACTGCAGTAAAGCTGCAAGATTGTTGAATACAGGACGTGCAGTAGACTCAAATTACAGATTAAGAAATCATAGAAGAAATAAAAAAATATTATCCATTCAAAAATTATGTGACATTTTCTTGTACGCGAGATTTACCGTTCTGGGTAAGAATCATGATGAGGAGTGTTGCCAAATTTGTGCGCTTAGAAGATGCTAGAGATTAGTATTGAAGCCTTTTGAAAGGGGAGAAAATGCACCATATCGTATAGTTAGATTCAGATAAAATATATTCTCTATGTGGTATACTATAGGAGGCATCGTTAATAAGTAAAGAGGGCAGTATGCTTAATAGCAGAATGAAAAGTGATTTTCTGGGAAAGGAAAATTTCATAGTGTTGTGCCGCTATTTACCCAAGAGTCCGTGAAGTAAAAGAGGATTATTGCTTTGTGAACTGAACGGCCTGACTGCAAACATTGCGAACGGCCTTGAGATTTTTGGTCACGACCGAGAATGGATTCCGAGAATGCGTGGGTTGGGTTTTGTGTGTTCTATACGAGTCTGACAAAGAAGAAGGTGTCCAGCCATATTGAGGAAATAGTATTAAAAGCATTGTTTTTTCATTGCTCTTCACACAACAAAATTTAGTAGTACATGATTTTTGAACACAATCTAGAAATCCGAAATACTGTTGGACTATAAGGACATTTTACGTTTTTTTCGCTGGGTTTGAGAAAAAAAATTATGCAACTTCCACTATGCAGACCAGATGGTTGACTCAGTGCCAGAGTGTTAAGGAGCACTTTGTACCGCATGATGCAAAGCATTAGAATCATTTAAATGAAGGAAATACACCACAAGAAAAAGCTTTTAGTTGATTAAGCCAGCATGTAAGTGTACATTATATGCTATATCTTGATCGCGAAATACTCGCGATGTAGGCAGTTATAATGCTCTCAATCTAAGACTTGGTATCGTAAAACCTGCAGCAATTCAACATAGTTGAATGGTTAGGAGCATGGAAAGGTGAGAAATTCGATGAGTGTTAAAAGAGTTAATGAAATAGCCGAGCAACTGGGACTTGAATATATCACAGATTTTTTGGTAGACAGCAGCACCGCAGCAGCCATCCAGCAACAAATCCCGCAGACTGGGGAAGATCCTTGAATAATGTATCTGGATTTTATAACATCTTCTTTGGAATTCGGGGTGTTTTCTTACTGAAAATACACTGCTTAGCTTGACATATTAAATTTTCCATGCACTTTCATGAAATCGATGAGTTAAAGGAAGCAGTTCATTTATAGTTTTTAACATTAGAAGGCTAGAAGAAGAATAGAATTTGGTAACAAAATTTGGAAGGGCAAGAAACGAGTAGTGAAGAATAAGAATCTGTTTGTTCCCAAGTCTTAAGGGACCTGACTTTCTTTCTGTCGAGAAAAGGCTTTCCCATGTAACTACTAGGCAACGTGCGCAAGGTACAGTAGAATCTTTAGCAACTCTGCCTAAGGATAGCTATGCTGCGAAGTACTATGGAGAACGAAGTTTAACGGAATTGGCTCTGATGAGTGTACCAAGAAAATTGTGTTTGACATTTGATTATTTATTCAACGATTGATAATTTGCGTTGAACCAGGAAATTACTTTTTTATAATATCAATTTTCACTGTCTAATTGGGAATTTTCATATTGACATCATTGACAATTAATAAAGTTTTATATAATTAATTTTTTAACATATTAATAAGTTAATTACTTACACTGTTTCTAGTTTGTTATGTCTTCTTGCTTATTATATTTGTAATATATATATATATTATATATATATAGTATTTACTTTATATTATATAGTATATAATATATAATATATTTATTATAGGTAGGTAGTAGTATTTACGTATTATATTATATTATATATATAGAGAAACGTATATATATTAAATATAGACATATATTAAGTTTATAAAATTCTTATTTTCTGCCCTAGGTTGAAGGCTGCGGCGCCCTGATATAAAGTATTAAGTCTGCACTTATATATTTTTTTTATTAATATATATATATATAGTATATATTATATATATATTATATAGTATATTATAAATTCAGTAGGAGATAAGTATGTTATCTGTTTATATATATATATAATATATTTATTACTATGTTTTCTCTGGAATTAAAATATATCAATCAGAAGTATGCTATACAGAACCATTCAGCCAACATGTATGGATGTGAAACAAAACAGCTTGATTTGAAATCTTTCCAAAGGCATTCTTTGGCGCAAAGACGCAGAAAGCATAAAGCAGTCATGGCAGTCCCTAGCGAAGCCATTTCCAGCCGTGGCGTGTCAGGAGAATTTGACTCAAGATGACGCCTTAATTATTTATAAAAGGCATAAATAATATAGTGTTGCCACAACCATGTGTTTTACACTTAAAGAGAAAGTAAAATTTTGTTTTGAAAAAATAACTTGTGAGTAAAAAAATTAATGAAATTTAGTTACGTAAAAATTATAGAAAAGCAATTTTTAATTTAAAAAATCTGAAAATAAATTTTTCTTGCGATGATTTTTTTTTCCTTTTTAGTTACTTTCAATCAGTGTTGGCATGATTTAAATCAATTGATTGTTTTACTGGATTTTGGGGATTTTCTATTTGTTTTCTTTTTTTCCTTAATTGACGATGCCATTTTAAATGATTTAACTATGTTTTCGCATTGAAATTCACAAGAACATAAAAAAAAATAATAGTGACAATTAGAAGCCACAAGATCTATTTAAGACAGTCTCAGTCAGAAAAATGCAAAAGTTGCCATTCACATCTAGGTGGTGTAAAAAAAAAATTAAAAAAAAAAGAAAAAAAAAGGAAAAATTATAATTGCAAGAAATTTTTAATAATTTGCTAAGCCCGTAATTCAAGCTGCGTTTCCAGAAGCCCGACTGCAGCCCGTTTGCACAATCGACTCAGAAACCAGGGTTGGGGATTTTTTGGATTTTTTGAGAAAAATAAATTTTTTGATTTTTTAGGATTTTTTGGATTTTGAGATTTCGTGCCGTCAGCGAAATGTATATTTTGTAATAATTTTTTTTAAGTTGATTAGGTCTTTTGTACCTAGGATTTATTCTGTTGAGTTAAAGCTTTAGAAGATAGGGATGCTTATAGTATATGACAAATGATGATTTAACTCATAGAACATAAAAATTTAGAGTAAATACAACATACACTAATCGATAGGAATAGTTGCTTGCTTAATAGATCTGAAATATCACTACATACATAGTTAATACAAAGAAACAATGTTTGAATACTTGATCTTTTTTGTTGTTGTATATTTTTTAGAAGTGTTGATAGAATTTCTGAAAGACTGTTTTAATATAGATAAGTATAATTTAAATGCAAACTTTATTTTATATTATATTTTATGCTAATAAATCAATTTAACATATACAAGTATAAAATATATACTATGTTTCTTTTAATTAAGCTAATATAACATTAGAAACGCAATGATAAATAGATATTTTTTGGAGAAAATCAAGTGAAAAAATATTGTAAATAATTGATTTTATCCGCTGTCCATGGCTCGTGTCAGTATAACGGCTTGTCTGAATATGAGACATACAATTATCATTAGACTCGATCAAATGTGAGAACAGGAATTTGAGTGAAGCTTTTGAACTCAGCCGGAAAAGTCGATTGCAGCGCGGTGCGATTAGTCTGCAACAAGTAATGTCAACACATTGCGAGTTCTTATAATACAGATGTTGGTGTTCCTATCTTCTCGATAATTTGGTATATTTACTTTTGAACAGATGATCGGTCTAATATATTCTATAAAATTTGGTACATCTTATTATTAATAGGCAGAGAGAATGAGGAAGAAAAGTGTGTAAATTTGTATAAGATTATACTCATAGATTTATATAGATAAATATTCCACTCCTTCATTTAGTAGTTATGAAATAGCTCTGTCCTCTCTTCTTCTGGCTCTCGTCTCTCTTCTTCTATATATAATCTATATATATTATATATATATGGTTATGTAATATAATATATTATATTATATATAATATATATATATTAATAGTATATATTATTAATATATAGTATATATATATTTATATATATATATATATTTATATATATATATATATTAAAAAATAGGTTAATATAAAAAATAAAAGTTTATATTTTTTCTTCATTATTATTTTTTTAGAGTATATATATCCTGTGATTTTATAAAAATCGGGGGGTGACAACCCTCTGGGTAACATTCACCTAATTATATATAATTATATATATTTATATATTTATATTAGTTTTATATTATTATATGTATATATATTATTATATATTATATATGTATATTATATATATATTATTAATATTGATATATATATATTATATATATATATTCTATATATATATATACTAGTATAATAATAATAATTTATATAAAAATTAAACGGGATCCATTTCAATTTGGGCTGTCATTATCGCCATATCCTTACAATAATAAGTGGGTGTGGCTGACTAAATGTACAGTACTGAAGATTTGCTATTAAAATAGTTCATAGCTATTCAAATATGATATACTTCTCTTCAGACTATATGTTATAATTTATGCCCTCAAAGGATTTATTCGCATGCTTAATATAAAATTAACTAAAATATTAAGAATCTTTTGGCGAAATCATTTAGACCACGTGACACTTTGCATAAAGATTGTCTTGTCAGAGCAAATATTCTCTGCGCCGCGGCGTTTGCTATTCCGAATTCGAGGATGTAACACGGGCGCTGTCTGGTGACGTTTACATGAGTAGAAGTGGCCACGGGCTCTGGAACGATGCATGTGCGCTGAGTGCCGTCCGGGCGTGCAGTGGCTTCTGAAACGAGCTTTGTTTCATACTAATAAACTATTTTTTTCATATTTCACTAAATTATTGATCATTTACAGTAATTAACACTCAATTTATGGATGATCAAGGGTATTGAAAATATTTTTTTATTTAGTCCATATGATTGACTCAGCATTTAAAGGCCATGTATTAGATTTGGTGGATATTTTTGATAATCTTTTTGGAGTACTGGAGACTGGGTTTTGCATGATATCCTTAGGCTGACATATTATTATATAATTTAGCCTAATAAACCTCCTATTTCATAGTTACATTTTTGCACCGATGAATTTAACCTAGAGCGAGAATTCTTTGAAGAGACAGACAACATTACATATTTTTGACTGGAAAGTCTTAAACACATGTGGCTTCTAACGTCTGAGGCAGTCTCTATTTTCTTATGTTCTTATATTCTAGTAATAGATTTTATTTTTTTATTATTTTTTATTTTTTTTGTCTTTAAAATTTGAGTGTGTGTGCCTTTTTATAAATATATAATTATAAATATATATATTATATAATGTTATATATATCTTTTTCTTTATTGTAGTTATACTAGATAGAGTATTCACATTAACCATAATTATGGTATTCATATATTATTAAGTATATATATATATATATATATATATATATATATATACTATATAATATTATATAATATATATATAAATATATATAATATATATCTATATATTATCATAATATATATAATAATATTATCATATATATATATATATATAAATATATGAATATATATCTATATATATATATATATATATATAAAGTATATAGTAATTATAATATATAATATATATATATTATAATATATATTATATATATATATATAATATATATATATGATTATATATATATAAATATATATAATATATTATTATATATATATATATATATAATGAGCTGGGCGTTGCGCACCGAGTTGCAAACGCTTGCGCCTTATGGGCCTATGCGCCTATGGGCACTATAATTCGTAGGCACAACGCATAGGCGCACATTTTAAAAGGCGGACTAAGCAAGGCGCACAGCAATTCTTTGCGTATAGCCGCGCTATGAAAGGAACAAAGATTTTTTTTACCTTAAAGTTAGGACTTAGAGCTTGCGCAAACTTGTATCATTTAACGCAGTTGTAAGCTTATAATATATATAATATAATATAATTATATATTATATATATATATATATAATATTATATATTATAATATATATATATATATATAATATATATTAATATATATATAATTATATATTATTTATAATATATATATAATATATATATTATATATATATATATATATATATTTAATATAAAGTTATGGGTAACGGCGTCGCCTGCCTATTTCTCGAAGAGGTTTTGAGATATCGTAATGAAACTTTGTATTTGTTCTATTGGTATGTTAAACTGATTACCGGTGAGTTTTCAGTCCTAGGTTGATTCTAGGGGGTATATCCACGAGAGCAAGGTGAAATAAGCGGGTCTACGGCCGTTTTTGGGCGGTTCCATTCCGAGCGAAGATAGGCCTAACGCGAGATTGGGCCAATCGAACAGGTGTTCGATTGACAATGACTACGCTGTCATTATTATATATTATTTAATTTTATTTTAGTTATATTATTATTATGTTATTATTATTATTATTATTATTATTTTATTATTATTATTATTATTATTTTATTTTATTATTATTATTATTATTATTATTATTTTCATTTTATGTTTATTTCTTTATTTTTATATTTCTTCGTTAGCGTAGCACTGCCCTCTCAGCGCCAGCGTAGCACCGCCACCCTGCCACACAGCACTGTGGGAGGGGACCCTATGAAGTATATATATACTATATATATATTATATATATTATATATATATAATATATATATATATATATATATATATTTTATATTATTTATTTATATAGATATATATATAATATATATTACTATAAATATATTTATATATATATATTATATATATATATTTATATCTATATATATATATATATATAGATAATATAATATATATATATATTATTATATATATATTATATATCTATTATATATATATATATATATAGTATATATAATATATTATATATTTTATATATAATATATTATATTATATATCTTTAATATATAATATATATATATATAATATATACTATATATATATATATATATATATATATATATATATATTATAATTATATATATTATATATATATAATTCTTGTTATATATATATATATATTATATTATATATAATTATATAATAATATCTATATTATATTATATATATATATATATATATACTATATTATTAATAATATATATATATAATATATATATGATATATTAATCTATTTTATATTATATTATATATTTATATATATATATATTTATATTATATATTATATATATATATAATTATTATATATATATATATTATATTATATATAGTATGTTTACTTGTATATATATAACTGTTTCAGTAGTTCTTAACTACACATAAAATTTGGCAAATAATGGGTCTGGAAAATTTTAACCCCCCCCTTTTAGCATCGTGCTGGAACTCCTGGGGGAAAACATGGCACAAGAATGGAGGTGGAAAGTTTCCTATAGTTATTCATTTATTGCTATTATATGACAATAATTAAAAACGTTGTAATGATATATAAATATGCTTTTTATTATTTCTTTTTCATTTGTGCTTTCAGATTTCTTAATAAACTTACCAGCAAGACCGAAAAGTCGTAGGCGCCAAAGGCGCATAGGCCGCTAGGCTTCTTGATGTGACAAAAAATATAGCGCGAATAGGCGCTAAGGCAACTAGGTCCGGCGCATAGGGATAGGCGAGGCGCACTCAAAAAATTATAGGCGCGCGCCCAGATTGGATATATATATATATCTTATAGAAATGTAAAGAAATAGTAATATATCTATATATGAATATAATTTACAATATATAAATTATAGTATATATATCATAATTATTTATATATAGTCTAATAAATACATAAATATTATATATATAAATACATATAAATTTTATATATATATATATTATATTTTATAGTGATATATATATATATTTATATAATAATAATATATATATATATATATATATATATAGTATATATATATATATTATTATGTTATATATATATATACTATATATATATTTTTTCAAATAAAATATATATTACATCGATATTTAAAATCTAAAATCATTTAAATGTTTATAATATTAATATAAATATATTTATCAGTGGGGCTCGTGAAAACTTGGGATGGAGGGGCTGAATTTAATATATATATTAAATATATTATATATATATATATATTTTATAATAGTATATTATATATTATATTATATATATATATAATATATAATTAAATATTATATATATTATTATATATATTATATTGATATATATATGCTATGATATATATATATAGTATATAATATATATATAAATATATATGCAATTATCTATATATATATATATATATATATATTATATATTATATATAAATATATATATATATATAATATATATATATAATATATATATTATATATATAATATTATAATGATATAATTATAGTATAATATAATATATATGTCAGCTACCAAAAGACACATGCATGTAACTAAAAAACTATAAAGCTACAGAAAATAAATATCATTTTATTAATAAGGAGACATTTTTACCCTTGATGAAATAATAAAAAAATAAAGCTTTTTAAAATTAATTTGTTAAATATATTGAAAACTTTTATAATAATTACCGTTTTTTTGAGATACAAGGGAGCTCGAGTACTCGAAGGAGCGCACAGGTGCCAAATGATTGATATTTTTTTTCTTTTTTAACTAAAGGATACCCAGGAGTAAACACAAAGATTGCACAGAGTTCGAAGTTTCTCTCCCTACCGGGGGGACGACGGGGGGACTATATATTAATATACTATACTTATATATATATATATATATATTATTATTAATATTAGTATAATATATATATATAATATTATAGTATTATAATATTATATATTATAGTATATTATTATATAAATATATATATATATTATATATATATTTATATATATATATAATATTATATTATATAGATTTATATATTATATAATATATAATATAATATAGTATATATATATTATATTATATTATATATTATATAATATTATATATGATATATATATATAATATATATTATATATTAATGTATATATAAATATATTAATTATATATTATAATATATATATATATATAGTATAATATATCTATATATATATATTATATATATATATATATATATATAAATTTAATATATATATATATTTAATATTATATATATATTTATTATTATATTATATATATATATATAATATATATATTATATATATTATATATATAATATATATATAATTATATATGTATATATATATAATGTAATTATATATATATATATATCTATAATAGTATAATATTATATATTTATATATATATATATATGCTATATATATATTATATATTATATAGCTACTATATATATTATATCAGCATCCGAAAGAACAGCAATTAACTAACTATAAAGCTACAAGAAAATAATATATTTTATTAATCAGGAGACATTTTTACCTGAAATAAAAATAATAAAAAATAACGCTTTTTAAAAAATTAAATTGTTAAAAATGTTGAAACAATTACAATAATTCGTTTTTTGAGAATAAGAAGAAGCTCGAGAATGAGGGGCGAGCAAGTGCAAATGTTGAATTTTTTTCTCTTTTAACTAAAGGATACCCCACGGTAACAACAAAAATGGACAGAGTCGGGGTTTTCTCGGCCTACCGGGGGAAGAAGGGGGGAATTCGTCCACCCTCTGTCCCTCGTCGGCTCGAACTAAAAAGGATAAAAAGAAAAAATATACATTTTTCCAGAGCAAATAAAAAACATATTTTGGTACTCTTGCTCTTAGTATTATGCAAGAATGGAAGGGTGATGAGAGTTGCTTGCAGACTAATATTATATCTAATATTTAAGGTGTTGTTAATAAATTAAAATAAAAATAACTTTTTTTTTACGTTTCCGCGATGACATGCTTGCTAAATTAAAATGTTATTTATTTCCTGTAGCTGTTATAGTTTTAAAGTTACATGCATGGGGCTTTCGGGATGCTGGCATATATATATATTTAAATATAATATAAATATAAATATATATATATATATATATTATATATAATATAATATTTATATATATTATATATATATTATTAGTATATATATATATATATATATATAATAATATCACTATATAATATAACTCATTATATATATATATATATATATATATATATATATATATATATATTATATATATATATATATTATATTTATATATATACTATATAATTAATATATAGATATAATATCTGTATTTATATATATTATATATAATATATATATATATATATATATATATATATATATATTATATAATATATATATCTATATATGATATATATATTCGAATATATATTTATATATACTAAATAATTATAATATAGTATAATAATATAATAAATACAACTAATACTCATTCCTATATACTATAATAATATACTATATACTATCTACTAATAATAACATATATAATATATACTATATATATTATATATATAAATATAATATATATATATATATTATATATATAACTATATATAGTATATATTATAATATTATATTATCTATATATTATATATATATATATTTCTATATTATATATATATAGTATAATATATATAATTGTATATATATATATATTATATATATATATATTAGTTATATAGTAGAATAATTGTAATAATAATATATATAGATATATTTCGTAATCGAAATCGTCTATAGTGAGGGAGCCTTTAACCTTCTTTTGAAGGTTTTCAGAGGCTAAAAGTAAATAAACTTTTATTCTCATTCATGTTAACATAATAAATGTTACAAATACTCGCAATTTTAACAATAATATTTGGGGCTCACATTTCAAATTAACATTACATGCACATCATCAACCATCAGATTCCTATAAAATTTATTATTTTTTCTATACAATTAATATATTTCAATTAGACAAATTAATTTCAACACTCCTAAAATCAAAAAATAAAAAGACACATCCATTCCACCGAAGCAAAGATGAACTGATTTTAATTTGTCTTATATATATATCTGTCTTTAATGTAAGAGGACATTAGGCCAGAACTAGAAACTCTGATTTCAACTTGGAATACAATTTTTAATATGGAGTATAATTCAAGTTTGTTATAAATTAAAAAGGCAAAGTTGCAAATGCTAAAAATTATTATAGGAATTGGCAATCTTTTTGTTGCCCATGTTTGTCTTTATTATTTAAAAACTAATAAAGTTTGTCTTTTTTCAGGGCTGCAAAATACAGCCAACAGTTTTATATATTGGATATATTGAAAACAATATAATGTTAGTGCAGTTTAAACATAATAAAAGTAGTTTTTTCTATTTCTTGATTATTTTACTACGTTTTTATGTTAAATGTTAAAAAATTATTTTCATTTTTCTTGGCAAATTTTATTATTTCCGTCAACCCTAATGCTGGACTGCTTTAATTTGGTGGGGTCAGCCGGAGCCATAAAGACACCGCCTGTATATATATATATATATATTATAATATATTATATATATATTATATATATTAATATTATATATATATCTATATAACACATAGGTATTTATATAGCGATTATCAAATAAAATATATCAATAAAATGTAAAATAATTTTCAATGATTTTAGGGTAAAT
>JABUQX010075969.1:15000-25346 GCA_015478945.1 Trachelipus rathkii
GACTGGCGGGCCACGATACCAGCGTCCCTCCGCGTCACCGTACTATTGTTCTGACAAGATTACTGAAAAGCCTTCTAGATTCTACAAACCACAAACACGCGGGTCACCGAGCCAACCAGTGCCACTCATCAGCAAGAAATCTTATAAGGCTTACAATATGTTTCCTTTTTAGTTTGAAAATAAGAATTTAATATTCCTTTTTTCTTTCCCAAAATCAGTTATAATATCTTTTATCAATTGGTGTTTTTGACGTGTACTAAGTGAATGCTTAGTAAACATAGCCCATTTAATCTTTCTTCGAAAATAGTTAACCTTAGCCACGTTTTAACACATCGTAAGGTACTAAACGATCTTTCAATTAATTGTACAAGTAGTCGGTGGAAGCGTGAGAAGTACTGTGATAACTTGTGCAACTGCTAGGAAAAATGTGCATATTTTGTAACTTAAATGTGCCTGGAACCCATGAACCGACTCACATATGTGAGCCGGGTAGACATCTAGAAGTGGTGATTAGTGTCTGCGTGCCACGACAGCTGCCAGTAGACTCGGGACACGCGTTATGCTGCATCTTTCCGATGCGGATTTGTTTCCCTATTTGATTCCTTCAGAAATTAAACTAAGATTATGCTTCACCAATTAGGTTGTCAATGTTATATTCAGTTATAACGGGTTCAATTTTTTTTTTGAATATTCTGATGTGGCTAATTTTCTTATTCTAACTGGGTGCAAAATGCAAAGAAAAGTAGATGTTATATTATGCTCCGAAAATTTGATACTCAGAGATGAAATGAAGAATCAAGGTATGGTGTAAACGGTGGAACTCTAAATCAATCCTCAGCAGATCTTTCTGATGTCTCTGAGGCTGGAAATCTTTTGGATACTGTACGTGGTAATGAAAAATCTTCACAAAAATTCTTAGATTTTTTAAAAATCCCTTTTTAAAAGAGACTGCATAATTTTAACTTCTATCGGTATATTTGCGACCAAATTTCTGGGTGACGTACTTTCACGGAATAATTTTATAAATTGTTTTACAATTCCAACAGTGTTTCGAAATTCTGGAACAGCATTTAGGTCATTAATTACTAAATTTAAACAATGGGAGCAGCAATGAAAAAAATTGCCTTTAGGGTACTGAACTCTTATTAACTTTTGAACTCCATTTTCTTTGATAGCCATAGTTTAGCACCTATCAAACCCAAGTCCAATAGGTTTGCTTTATATATATATATATAATATATATATATATATATTATATATATATTATATATTATATATATATATATTATATATAATATATATATATATATATATATATATATATATATATATATATATATAATATATATCGTGCAGTAGACAATATAGCCCAGTGTTTCTTTCAGACAATTTTCTCCGGGGGGCGCTTTACAGAGATTCGGGGGGGGGGCACATAAGTATAACATAAATTACATAAATTAAAGGATATGATTTCTTGTCACTTGTCAGCTAATCTTAGTTTTATTAGTTACTGTCTTACTGAATTAGTAAATATCCGAAATATTACCAAATCTTTAGTTGTAAAAATATAGCAATCTATTTTATGAAATTTTTTGAGAAGTTAGATAAATAAAATAACATAAGGTACGAAAATATTATTATGAGAGAATATTATAATTAAAATATATATGAGTAATATGATTTTTTCAAATAAGGAAATAGATCTTTGGTAAAAAAAAATTTTATATATATATATATATATATATTATATATATTATTATATATATATTATATATATATATATTATATATATAATTATATTATATATATAATATATATATATGTATATATATAGTATAATATTATATATATATTTATATATATATTTATATATATATATATATAAGTATACATATAACCTATAATTAAATACCTATATATTATTTAGTTATATATAGGTATAATATATATATATTTATATATATTTATATATATATATATATAAATATATATATTATATATATATATATATAATATATATATATATATATATTATATATATATAGTATATACTGTATATATTTTATATAAATATATATATATATATATATATATATTATAAATAATATATATATATATATATATATATATATATATATATATATATATTATTAATATATATATATATATATATATATAGTAGACCGTAGCCCCGACGTTAGTACTTAGTAAGTTAGGGGTATTAAAGAAGTAAGTTTAAAGGAATCGTATACGACGAGTTTTCTTCGTCGCATACAAGTCTACAGTTTTTTTTTAGAAAATCCTCAGTTGGAATCTCAGACCCCTCGATGCTTATCATCATACAATGCATTAAGGTTTCTGGCAGCATTCTATTTCTTGTCTTACTTAATTTTTCGGTTCATAGTACTGAACGATCTTTCTACCGAGGCTGTCGTTACAGGAATGACAAGAAGGATTTCACAGGCCTTTTGTAAAACTCGCAATATCCCACGTCCGCTTCCAATATTTTCGACAATGGGATTTCATCTGCTTTAAATATTTCGCTTTCGAGCATGGAATTGATAAATAAAAATTGAAGGAGTTCAGGTCAGCTAGTACACCTTCCGCATTAAGTATCGGAAATCTGTCAGCATTTTTTAACTTCAATATCGGTAAATTTGATAATGATGAATATCGTCACAAAGCGACTAGCGATATCATTAATCAATGAATTTGTCGTTGAACCTTTCTTCAATTTCCTTCGATTACATTATGCAGTATATCTTCATCCCTTTAAATCTATTTTTCTTATCTTCATCAGCAATCAGGTCGCACTTCAGATGCAAACTTCCCCCTTATTTTCACACCGAACGTTTTTTGTAAGTCACTATGAGGTCCCCACACTGATTTGCAAATATTTTTGCAGGTGCAATTTTGTTCCAGTAATTGGGGATGACTTTGGTCATACTAAAGTCCTTCTTTTGCAAAGCATTGATAAAATAAGAGAGTGCACTAAGGAGCTCATTCATTATATAACAAGTGACAAGGAAACTCATTTCTGATTTCCAGCAAGATGCCCCCTGCAAATGATGCAAGGTCTGTCCCTTCTTTGTGGATATGCTCACAAGCCATCAAAATTGACTTTAAGCTCCTGAAGACAGCATTCACTATCTTATAATGAGATAACCATCTCACTTCAATGCATTCTGGAATCTTGAGGATTGGATCATTGATTAATGATTGAATATCATGTAAAATATTTTCTTTTTTTGGCAACTTGCTAAACAGTTTTTAAATGTCTTTCAAAATATATAAAAATCTTTTGACCTCCTGATTTTTATTCCTGCAGGAGGCTGCTTCCAGGGACAATATATGTGATCTACAGTGTATATAGAGGAACTTTGTTTGCCTCTTCTGAAAGCCTTTTTTCTTACACCTCCAACTTTTCCAGCCATATTAGAAGCACCATCAAATCCAAAAGCAATAATGTTGTCATAATTTAAATCAAGATCAGTCAGCTCCTTATCAATAGCATTTGCAATAGTTTCTGCTTTTGCATTGGGTATTTAACAATTGACAAGGCAATTTTTACGGGATTTTTTACCCTCCAACAAACTCTAAGCATTATACTCAGCTGCATTTCATTTCTTAAAGAAGTGCTCTCATCTGCTAAAACGGAGAACTTCTTGTTTTTCAATGTTTTTTTTTCAACTCATCTTTCAAAACTTCGCCCATACATAACAGAAGCTCACCAGCAGTGTCCTTGCTGCTGTAATTCGACCTATCACTCTGATCTTTTCTTCATGTTTTAAAATCATCATTCAATTTGTTCAAAATACTTTCAATCAAACTCTGATATTTAGTAATGTAAGCTACTTCTTCCTTTAAATTAAGAGGGCAAGATCCAATATTGGGCTCGGGCTAAGCCCCATTTTCAACCCAACCTAAAAATGGACATAAAATTCGGAATTTTCAGCCGATTTTGACTATAAACACCAAACTGTAGCTTTTTTTTACCCTCTAAAACGTTGTTTTCGGGTGTTTTTCTGTGACTGTAGTCATTCTTTCAGAATTTTCAATTTTTCAAAATCCATGTTCTTGACATTTGTCAAAACTCCTCCTAAACTATTCGTGGAAATGACTTCAAACTTGAAATATGCATAGATAGGTCCATTACCTACAATCGTTGAAAAGTACTTTTTCGATTTATACAGTTTTGTGCTCAGCGTTGTCCAATTTCAAAACCCACTTTTTTTTGGGGGATTTTGAAATGAAAAATTCCGATAATTTTTTTTCTAGCTTCGTCCGAATCAAATCAATTTCCTTCAGGACTTTTAGAGTCGGCCAAAGGTTGCATCATTTTTACTTAGATAATTATAATTGTTTTGTATACTCAAAAGAAATTTTTAAAAAATTTCAAAAAATATTTTTTTTGAAAATTTGTTCCTAGAAAAAATCCAAAGGTAATGCATATGCAAAGAAATTATCTAAGTAAAACATGTGCATCTCCCACGACTACATATGCCCTGAAAATTTGATGTTGATCAGATGAGTAGAAAAAACATTATCGCAATTTTTCATTTCAAAATCTCCAAAAAAGTATGTTTGGAAATTGGACAACGCTGAGCACAAAACTGTATAAATTGAAAAAGTACTGCTCAACGATTATAGGCAATGCACCTATCTATGCATATTTCAAGTTTGAAGTCATTTCCTTGAATAGTTTTAGGAGGAGTTTTGAAAATGCCAAAAACATGGATTTTGAAAAATGCTTATATATTTTGAAAAATATTTATGTATCGAATAATACCTATTTTCTCACATAACGTTCTCAAAAGTTCGCGACTTCTCAGAGGTCAGAATTGACAACTTTGTTATTTTATGGCCATATCTAGCAAGTTTCGATGCATTCTGGCTGATTTTATTATTTATGGCTAGATAATATATATTTAAACATTCTTTTTATATTTATTTGCTTTATTTTGTAATTTACGACAAAAATTAATTTATGTTCGATTTTCTCCGGGGGGGCACTCGACTGTCTCCGGGGGGGCAAGGCCCCCCCGGAAGTATGCCTGAAAGAAACACTGATTATATAGCTCTTGCTATATTTTCAGCTTTCAGTTTTTCAAGATGAGTAAAGCCTAGAAATTCTTCTCGTACATCTAGACCCTTATCAATGAAGCGAGCGAGCACCAGTCGATATCTGTTCTGTCCCGGATATGTCTGTTGTCTCGTCTGCTATAAGGAAGAAATAATATTCACAATTGTTTGATTCATTAACAAATTGATAGCATATCAACTTTCCATAAATAAATATAAGTTCATTCTGAATCATATGTGATGTGTATTGTTCCACAAGAACGACATCTCCAGCTTCTACTCTGAATTTAAGCAGATCGGAAAAATTGCCGGTATCTACAGTGCTACCTCGAATAGCGATATCATGGTTGCCACAAAATATTAAGGTAGAAATTATGGGTACCAATTTTTTTGCCTATTTTTGTGAATAAATAAGTGCTCAGCAACATGCAGTTGTTCAGTTGCTCAAACACGCTTATTTAATATTATTCGTTTGAAATTCTTTGCCGTTACTGAGTCATCTTTACGCCATTCTGAATTTACATGGGCTTTAGCAGGTGAATGCATGTCTTTATATTTTCTAAATGGTTTTACGAAAAATGAACCAATTATACCTCTTTTGATAGAAGGTCTAAATAAGTCACACAATCTAAAAACGGTCCTTTCAATATTTTAGAATGTGTACGCTAGCCAAGAATTGTGCAGATCTAGCCATTCAATAAGAATAGGATTCTTTCCCTCTTCAACATTTTAAAAAATGTGCGTAATTGTTGGTTTGTATAGTTTCGTTAATAAGTCAAACTTTAATTCATCATTGATATTGGTATCTCAAGATAAAAAAAATAGAGCCATATATATATATATATATATATATATATATAATATATATATATATATATATTATATATATATATATATATATTATATTATATATATATATTAATATATATAATAATATACTATATAATTATGTTTAACTGTGGGTGATCTTAAAAAAAATTTAATTTGCAGGAAAAGTTTCTGTGTGAAGGTTGAAAAAATCTAAGGGGAGGGCCATGCCTTACCCTGCTGCCCATAACGGCACCCATGTATAATATATATATATATATATATTATATATATATATATATATATATATATATATATATATATATATATATATATATATATATATATATATATATATATAATATATATATATTATAATATATATATATACTATATATATAAATAATATGTATATAAATTGTGTGTGGTGTGTGTGTGTAAGGAAGTAGCGCTCCCAATGACGAGATTGTCCACCATTGGGCATATATAGAGTGTTGGGATATATCCCCTGACAACTCCATGGCCATTGTTGCGCCCTTTTGCGCTCGATTATCCACATTCTTCTTACACTGCACTGAATAGGCTCTTAATTTATCACACACGCATAAAACACTATTCTATTACAGGACAACACCTTCCTTATATATATATAACTATATATAATATATATAATATATATATATATTATATTTATTATATATTAATTTATATATATATATATAATATTATATATTATATATATATTATAATTTATATATATAAAAGAGGTAAATCAGCAATTTGGAAGGAGAGTGAATGTAAGCTTACATGGGAATAGGAAGCTATTCTGGAAGAAGGTATGAAAGGTTAGAAAGAGAATAAGAATCTTTAGAAAAATGAATAGGGATGGTAGTTTCGTGACTGATGAAATGGATGTGAGGAGATTGTGGGGGGGAACACTTCTAAATTATGCATAACATTAGTAGTGATGAAGAGGTGATATAGTGAATGCGTGTGGGTTTGATGGTATGACAAGAAGTAGGTATTTTGGGAAAGAGATTGTTTTTAAGGAGGAGGTAAAAGGTAGCGTGAGAAAGTTAACGACTGATAAATCAGTAGGTATAGATGGAATTGCTGGTGAAATGATCAAGAATAGAGCTGAAATTGTGCTTGACTTCATAAGGAAGTAGTCTAACAAAGCGTTTGTGTGGGTTGTAGTTGTAGTGGGTGGTAGACGAATTGGAGTGGGAAACTGAGGGCTTAAAATGAGCCGAATGATTTATTCTTCCATTTTATCCTATCTGGGAAGATGATTCTTCCCCAAAGTGTTCTGCCCTATTTAATAGGTTGGAGGAGAGCAGTGCTAGTACTCTTATATAAGGATAATGGTGATAAGGGAAACTGTGGAAA
Source organism: Trachelipus rathkii (assembly GCA_015478945.1). NCBI lineage: Eukaryota > Metazoa > Arthropoda > Malacostraca > Isopoda > Trachelipodidae > Trachelipus > Trachelipus rathkii. The sequence continues at coordinate 22,279 of JABUQX010075969.1, forward strand.
CTATGGGGAATTGGTTTATTGAGTATCGTAGAAAAGGTAAATGCCGGTATTTTTTTTGAAATGGTACATCGAGTGACTGAGGGACTGAGTGTTGAAGAACAAGGTGCATTTAGAAGTGGTAATGGATGTGTAGATCAAATTTTTACATTGATGCAAATGAGTGGGAAAATGAGAGATAAAAAGAACAAACTGAACTTAGGTTTCATGGACTTGAAATAGGCGTACGACAGGGTTAATAGAAAGCTCTGTGGCAGGTGTTGATGGTAGGCTTTTGAATGGAATCAAAAATATGTATGTCGATAGTGAAGCGTGTTTAAGAATAATTGGAGTGGAGGATGGGTGGTTTAATATTAATAGTGGAGTGAGTCAGGGATGTATTATATATCCATGGCTATTTAATTTATATATGGATGCGGTGATGATAGAGTTAAAGTAGGGGTGGCAGCGGTGGGTGCTAGACTGATGGAGAATGGAAAAGAGTAGAGGGTTCTCTGTTTATTGTACGAAGATGATATGGTTTTGTGTGGCTAATTTCAAAAATGTTTGAAATAATTGGATGAAGGGTTTAGCAGGGTGTGTAAAAGGAGGGATTTGAAAATAAATGTAGATAAGTGTAAGGCGGTGGTGATGAGTGTGGAGAGTCCTCAGTGTGAATCATGTAGGATTGTGTGTGTGTGTGTGTGTGTCTGTGGAGGAACTAGAACAAATATCTGAGTTTAAATATTAAGACTATATGCTGGATGAAAAGAGAACGAATGATGCAGAATGTTGTATGAAAGTTGTGAGTGGTAGGAGGGTCTCTGGTGCAATTAAAACGTTAGTGAATGCAAGGGGACTAAGTCGTGAGTTCCTAAGGGTTCTGCATGAGGTATGTTGCTACCAATGTTAATGTATAGTAGGGAAACTATGATGTGGTATAAGTGGTATAGATCTAAGGTGCAGTCTGTTCAAATGGATGATCTTAAGGGCGTGTTAGGTGTAAGAAGAATTGATAAAATGAGGAATGAGTGTGCTAGGAAACTGTGTTGTGTGATACAAGGCGTGGATGAGAAAATATTAGAGAGTATTTTAAAATGGTTTGGTCATTTGGAATGAATGAGTGATAATCGGTTGGTTAAGAAGATGTACAGAGGTGAGTGTGTTGGAAATCGGCCAGCTAGGAAACCTAAGAAAAAGTGGATTGAGTCTGCAAAGGAGTACGTAAAGGAAAGGATTGTGAATTTAGTTCAAGCGAGAAGAATATTGAATGATAATAGTGAATGGAATGGTTTTGCGAGGGAGTATGATTGGGGCCTGACCCAGAATATGAACCCTAACATGAGCGGGATACCAAAGTGGTGGTGTGTCGAGGTGCCGTGGAACCATGGGATGGATTTTTTTGATGCGACAATTTCAAACGTAAGGGTATGAGGGTAAAATATGGGGCTCTCCTTTCGAAGTTCATCATGTTTTTATATTTAGTTATTCTGTTTCTGATATATGTTGCTCAACCCACTTTCAATCTGAGGCCCCAAGGAGAGGATAAAGAAAGAAAGAAAGAAATATGCATATATATATATATATATATATATATAATAATATATTATATATATATATATATATATACAAGAATATTATATATATATATATATATATATATAATATATATATATAATATATATATATATATATACTATATTATATAAATATATACATATATATAATATTATATATATATAATATATATAATATATATATATTATATATATATATTATATATATTAAGTATATATATATATATATAATATAGTATATAATATAATATATATATATATATATATATATTAAGGATGTACCTTTACCAGAAAAGAGGCCGATACCGATACTGATACCAATACTCTATTTTTTTAGGTGCCGATACCGATACCGATACCGATACCGATACCTTAATTATTACAATAAATACACAGTAATAAGGTAGAACATTTGTGTACTGCTAGGCAACTCAGAATAGCATTCCCTGTACAACCAATACATTAGTCATTTTATTTCATATTTGGTTGTGCCCAAGTATATTTATTTTATAAATTGAAATAGTATCTTAAAGGAATAATGAACTGCAAATATAATATTATATAACTTTTTTAATGTTTGTGTTTTATTCAAAAAAATATTCCATTTCCCAATTTTCCAGTAGTTATTCAACAAAGTTTAGCTACTAGCTTTTATGTTTAACATGATTACAATTTACAAGAAGATTCTTTAACTAGCTACAATATAAAGAATTAAAATAATGAAAGAAGAGACCTCAATTATCAACTGAAAATAAACAAAATAAAAAAACGCTATTATTCAAACGATGAAATAATAATAATATACTCTTTAAGATAAAAGATAGATATCATTCAATATTCAAATTCAAAAATTCTCAAATTGTGATGCAAAACTTAAGCTTTTACTAGTATCTGGCGAAAGCCTTTTCTTTTATGGGTGTTTAATTCCACCTACACTAAAATAACTCTCGTCCTCGACTGATGGAGGGAGGGCTTGATAAATTATTTGCTCGCACCACTGATAATAAATAGGAAATATTGGCCCATTTTCATGCCCACCATAAAAGATTCTTCTTTCTGCAGGCAGCATCTCCATGTTTTCGTAAAGCCGCATCTCCTCTTTCACAGATTGACAATTTGAATTATAATTTGCTAACCTTGATGACTTCTCTTTTTCATTTTCTTTCGAATAAAGTTCCTTGGTGTGATTCCTTTGAAGGTGAATGGGATGTCAATGCAATTTCGGCATGAACTTATCAAACGTCTAACATAATTCGCAAATCTCGTCATACTCAGTGGTTTTTATTTGCTGAAAAAGCCACCATCGTCACTTCAGTGCTGTTGCAAGGGGTTGCTGATAAGGCGGCTTCCACATTCTGTGAATCTTTTTTTTTGTTGTCATGCGAGCAAGCTGCTTGGTTATGCTATTTAAATGCAATCTAGAAGTGGTTCACCGTCGGAGATGTCATTCTTGTGGGGTTTCAGCTAGCATAAGGAATTCCTTATTAGAACCTTTTATATATTGAAACTAGATTT
>JABUQX010075970.1:5000-28843 GCA_015478945.1 Trachelipus rathkii
GCTGTCGATGCAGGCGAGGATGCAACCCTTTGAATTGTGGAAAGTAATGGGAAATATCCACTACTCAACACTGCTGGAAGGAGCATATATGGTTCACTGTGAGCCAGGTAAATGTAAATACTAAGTATCAAGCACCCATAAATTATGAAAACTAAACTACCTATATTTAAAAAAATATTCTGTACCTATGTTATTAGAAATTTCTAATTTACAGATGACCTTTTACTTGATCACATCACAAGCCAAAAAGCGCCAAGGGATAGATTGTAGCTCATGGAATATCCAAAACCACTACAGGGAACAGAGCTTCAAACAATACAATACTGAACTTAGCAAAGGCAGATGGAACCAATGTCAATACTGGTCAATTCACGTGGTTCCATTAGATATTTGGAAGTGTTTCTAGGAGTTCCATTACAGTGGGATATTTTCATTTTGCATCTAAATGAGTTACCCTTTTAAGGCATATTTTTATGAAATTGATGGAATACCAAAGGGCCAGATAATTTCTGGGCCATGGCTCTCACAGCTGAAGTGGCAATGTTTCCATAATGGGGGTGTATGCTAAGTTTAGGCCATTCCAAATCCAAAATTGTCTACTATGATCAATAAAGTCATTGGATGACTTTATTTCGACTTGACTCAGTACTATGCTTATCTGGCACTGTTGGGGATGTAATCAACAGGGAACATAGATGATGATTGGCCTTTTTAGTAAGTGGACCTTATGAAACCTATTCTCGTTGGCTAACATTAGCATGCAGAATCTTGCAGTATTATGTATCCATTTCCATCTAAATGAGTTACCTTTAAGGCATATTTTTATGAAAATTGATGGAACTACCAAAGGGCCAGAAATAAATTTTCCTGGAGCCATGTGGCTCACACAGCTGAATGGTGCAATGTTTCCAAAATGAGGTGTTGCTAAAGTTTTAGGCAATTTTCCAAATCCAAAATTTGTCATACTAGATGCACAATATAAGGTCATTGATGACTATGAGTCTGACTGACCCAGTATATGCTATCGCATTCTGTTGGGATGTATCACATGGGAACATCAGATATGGATGATTTGGGCTTTTTAGAAGTTGGACCTTCTATGAACCATTCTCGTTGGCTAAATTAGCATGCAGAATCTGAAGTACTTATGTATTCCATTTCCAAACGTTACATAAAAATCTAAAGCTGGATTTCCGAATTATAGTAAAGGTGTAATTTTTTCCCTAGTTGGTTTGAATGATTTAAGAATAATAAATATATATACTGACGGTCCAAAAACCTATTTAATATGATTCAAAGATACCATAAATTTCCTTATTCAAATGCTATCCTTACCATATCACAAACCCGTTATATTTAATAAAGAGTTATTTGCTCATTGGCGAAATATTCTCATTGGATATGTTAAGCCGCAGGATGAAGAAGGTCAAGAATAGGAAAGCGGTTAATAAAAGTTTTGCATTTGAAACGGTGCCTCATTAGAAGACTTTCCCTGGGTGAAGAAGATGATTTTGTAGGGGGAACGGTTTTGAGTGATATATATAATTATAATATTACTAATAATAATATATTATATATATTATATATATATATATATATATATATATATATATATTATATATATAATATAATATATATATTATATTTATATATATATATTATATATATAACTATATATATATATATATATATATATATATATATATATATTATATATATATATATACTATATATATACAGAGCTGGGCGTTGGCCACACCAAGTTGGCGCCTATTGGAGCCTAAATGCGCCCTAATGGCGCACTTATCGAATTCGTAGGCGGCAAAGGCCGCATAAAGGCGCAACAATTTTTTAAAAAGGCGGACAAAGCAAAGGCGCACAGCCAATCCTCTGCGCCTATAGCCGCGCCTGATGAACAGAACAAGCATTTTTTTTACCAATTAAAAAGTTAGAACTTAGAAGCTCGTAGAAACTTGTATCATTCTAAAAACCAGAGTATAAACATATATATATAATACATATATATATATATATATATTATAATATTAATATATATATATATATATTATATATGTATTATATATATATATATAATATATATATATTATATATATTATATACTATATATAATACTGGTGTCATAGTTCTTAACTTACTAATAAATTTGGCAACTATGGCTCTGAATGATTGTTCAACTTCTGCAGTCGCTCGAGCGAACCTCCTGTGGGGAAAACATGGATCCAAGGACATGGGTTGAGGAAAAAGGACGTTGTAGATATTAGTTTACGGTGTTTTAAATTAAAAAATATTAATAAGTGTGTTTTTTTTCTTCCTTATCAAAAGCATCTTTTATTATCCACTAAAGTTATTTGCAAATGAAATTAGCGAACATCCCCACCAGCCGGGGCGAAAAGTTCCGTAGGCGCAAAGGCGCATAGGCGCCAAGGCGAATAGGCGCCGCATTGATGTGACAAAAAAATATAGGCGCATAGGCCCTAAGAGGCGAACTAGGTCCGGCGGCATAGGCGCATAGGGGCAGGCGCAGTGTTAAATCACCACTCAAAAAAAAAAATATAGGCCTACCAGCTCTGTAAATATATATAAATATTTATATATACTATAGATATATATTATATATGCTATAATATATATATATATATTATACTTATATATAATATATATATATATATATATATTATATATATATTTATAATATATATATATATTAGATATATTATATATAGTATATATATTATTAATTACTATTATCATAATGATATAATATATATAACAAAACTCATAAAATATATATACGCCTGGATCTGTGAGCAGGGTTGTGGAGTCGGAGTCGCGGAGGTCGGGGAGTTCGGTAGGTTTTTTGAAAGAGAGTGAAGTCGGAAGTAAGGAGTCGGAGTCCGGCAATTTGAAAAAGGTGGAGTATCGGAGTCGGTGGAGTCCGGAGTCGGAGTCGGCAATTTTAAAAAGGGTGGAGTCGGATGAGAAAAAAGATAATTTTATTCAAAAAGGTGATTACATGAAGCCGGAGTTGAAGTCGGAGTTGGAGTCGGTGTAATTTTCAATAGGGTGGAGTCGGAGTCGGAGTCGGTAATTTCATGAGGTCGGAGTCGGAGTCGGAGTCGGTAAATTTGAAAAGGGTGGAGGTCGGAGTCTCGGAAAATTTTTTGAAACCGACTCCCATACCCTGCGTCAGAGTATACGGTCCTTAACGCAACCTCCACGTGGGTATTACGTTCACGCAGTTCACAACCTTATATCTAGGATAGTTCCGTTTAATCTACATAATATACCGGAAATTCAAATATTATATATATATAATAAATTATTATTAATATATTAATAATATATATATATATATATTATATATATTAAATAAATATATATATATAATAAATTTATATATATTATATATATATATATAAATAATATTATATTATTATATATTATATATTATATATTATATTAGCATAACAGTCTTATTGAATTCACACCTAAATGCTTGTAAAGTTTTGTAATTCTGGGGAAATACGTATATTCATATTAAGAAAGAGAAACAAAAAAGTAAATATCTTTTTATTTTTTTTTCTTTATCAAGTATAATATATATATATTATTTAATACTATATAATATATATAGTATATACTTATATTATATATTATATATATAATATATATATATATATATAATATCATTATATAATATATAGTATATAGTTGCATGTCGGTGTAATCTATTATATATATATAGATGGTCAGATTTTTTTCATGCTCACAGTATGTAACTAAGGACCGGCAGTTCCTACAGTAAAACAAATTATAATATTTTGGAATCAGCGGAAAATTCTAAGGATGGGGATTTAACTTTTTTTTTTTTTTTTTTTTTTTTGCTTATTCTCTTAAATATTTTAGAAAAATTATTTTTTTTCCTTCTCATTTATTTCTTTTAGGGTTGGGTCTCAGAGCCGACGGGGGACAGAGGGGGGGTCGTTTCAATTACCGGAGGGGATGGTATCGGAGGAACGCCCGCGACCACCCAATAGACCAAAGAGCGGGGGTTTCCGGAGAACCACACCCGGAGGGGGGAATTAGTCCCCCACCGTCGTCCACCGGGAGGGCCGAGAGACCGGGGCTTAGTCGGCATAGGGGAGCGCTAAGGTTAGTAGATACCCGAACTGCGATCCTGTCTCTTTGGGGTCGGTTTTTAACGCGCCTTCCTATGGATTGCGGGGCGTATGGTGCGATACCTATGTTAGTTCAAAAATAAAATGAAGGAATAGATTCTTTAGGACCTTCCGAAAAAAGACTTTGTATTCGTTAGGAGTCTGACTTAACATAAAGGGAGAGCTCAATTAGCGGGGTAAAACGCGGGCAGAAGATGCAGGAGGTTCCGGGGTCTCTCGGCTCTGCTGGTGGGACGTCGACGGGGAGGGGACTTATCGACCGCGACCCTCCGAGGGGAAATGGTCCCTCCGGAACCTCCACACCCGCTCTTTGGGTCCTTGGGGTGTCTGCGGGGGTTCCCTGCCGACCTATGCCCCCATCCGGGGCGAGATGAAACGCCCTGCTTCCTACCTTGGTCGCCCTCCGGCTCGGAGCCCCTGGCACAATATTGGGGGAGGGAAGCATAAATTTCGTAAATGAGTATAGAGGAGTTTTTCGTTGATGAATAGAAGCAAAGCTAAAAAAAATAAGATACAAAAAAAAAGTTTGAACTCCGTGCCTTAGACAGGTGGTTTGGGTCGCGCGTCTGATTTCCAAATAATGATAATTTGTTGTGTACTGCTAAGGAGCTGCCGCCCTAGTTACATACTGTGAGCATAAAAAAAATCTGACCATATATAAATATTAGATTAATAGTATATATATAATATATTTATATATATATATATATATTATATATATATATAATATAATATATATATATCTACTATATTATTATTAAGTATATAGTATATATATAATATGTGTATTTATATCCATTTTTTTTATTTATTTACTTGAAATTTTTTTCTCTGTGGAAAGTTCAAAAAAAATGGAATAAGATATAGCGTTTTTTGTCTTTCTTTTTGCCTAATATTGAATTTAGTACGTTTTTCCCAGAATTACCCGCAAAAACTTTACAATGTTTCATTTTGTTTTTAGGTTGGTATAGGGTGTGTGATTATCAATAAAGACGTATGACCTATAAGTGATCTGTTGAGCGGTATATATAGGTATAATATATGGTGCGTTTCGCAGTAAAGGGACCTCACGGTGTTGAGGTTGAGGGTATTCTGGCATATTAGGGTATATACGCTGATCGGCGGAGTCGTTTGAAGTAGCTAGAGTGATAGGGGGTTATAGGTATGATAGGAGGTTATATTATAGTAATATAGTTAGTATATAATAGTTTAGGGCTATAAGAAGGAGGCAGTCGGATCAATATATCGTCCGTTATGAGACTGGTAGAGGTCTCAGGAGTGTATATATATGAATGAATGAGTACAGTAGGATATAGTATTATAATATATTGAGGTTCTTATTTAGAGTTATATGGATATTATAATAATTATATTATATATATGTATATGTATATACTATATTATATATATATATATATTATAGATATATTATTATTTGGTATACTTATATAGTATATATATATAACTATGTATATATATATTGTTATAGGTGATATAAATATAATAGTATATGTCTATAATATATATAGTAGTGGATAGTAGGCGGATAGTACTAGAAACATATTAATCATTATATATATATATATATATAGTATCATATACTATATATATACGTCTGCTTTTGCGGACCCAAGGGTGAGCAGTGTGTGGTTCAGCCTGTTTGGTCCGCAGTCGTCGCGTTGATGTGTTCATTGCGTGTGGGTTGCAGGTGTGTAGCTGGCGCGAGCGCCGGTGGTAGTTGAGGCGAGGGGCCTGATCTGCTCGTATAATGTAGTGATTGCGTATTGTGTGGTGGCGTTTATCGCGATTGTGACGCGATCTATGTGTCGTACGCGCGATGGCGCGGGGAGAGATGTGTGGTGGTGCCATGACGGGGTGCATCGCCGGTGAGTACGGTGGGGGGGTGCGGTGGTCGTTACCTAAGAGAGGGCCTGAGGCGGCAATTAGCGGTGCTGCACGCGCCAGCGGATGGCGGCCGCCCCGGGGGAGATCTTGACTGTGTGGTTCTTTTGATTCAGTCTACCTAGGACGACGACAGACTCGACGTGGGTCGGGGCGCTGGGTGCGCTGGGGCATGGCACGCTGCTCGGCGCCTCGGCTCGGGTTGGGGCTAGAGTGAGGATTGTGCGGGAGGTGTGGGCGAGGCCTTATGTAGATTCTAAGTCATCTGGGACGTGTGTTCGAAGGGTGGCCGGGTGTAAGCGGAGTGGATGTGGGTTTGTTGGCAGATGTCGGCGTAGTTCATCGGGCTACCTGAGTGGAGGGCGGGCACGTTGATCTACCGGTGGTTGCTGCGTCGTCTCTCGGGTTCGGTAGGTTGAATTGGGGGTGAGGGTGACAGGACAGAGGCTTGGGGGTGTGTGGGCGGCGGGGCGCTGCCTCGCGTGCGCAGTTAAGTTCGGGGCTGCGGACGAGCTTCGTGGTCGGATGCTCAGCGCTGGGCTCTGTTGGGAGGGTGGTGCGGCGGTCGTAGCTGAGTCTTATACTTGGCGATGGCGATTCGAGTGTAAAGACGGAGAGGATTGTGTAGGATATGTCTTGCCGTTGATCGGTGGTTGATAGTTGTTGTAGATGTGGTGGGATCATGGGAACTCGACGAGATTGGCTGAGCTGGAGAGAATTGATTTCGGGCTGACTGGCCTTTGGGTGTGATTACGTAGAGTGATACGCGATGCGGTGGCAGAAAGGTATTTGATTTACGATGATGGAGAAGTCTTTAGCTGTACGCGTGTGAGCACGAGTCATTGCCGAGCATCTGATGGCTGAACGCTTCAGCGAGAGTCAGGCGCGTCTCGACGCGATCTGTAGCCTTGGCAGGCATTGCTACGTGCTCGACGGGAGTGTGTACTATGAGCGTCTATGCGAAGCGACGCTCTATGTTCGATGATGAGACGCGATTGAGGCTTACGAGGTTAGCGGTTCTGAAGCATCGTCGCTATGGTTTATTGGGCGGCACTGGACTGGGTACTGCTTGATTCGGGTGGTTTCGATTGCGATGAGGTCACGAGTCTTCCGGTAGTGTGGCGATGACAGTTTGTAGATGTATGGCATTCGTGGGTGGTGCGTGACTGATACTGTTGTTGTGAAGCGTGCGAAGTCGCGGAAGGGTGGCCGGCGGTTCGATTGTGAACGAGAGACGTGAATGTGACCGTATAATGGACTGGAGGTGTAGTGGGTCGATGCTCACGACGTGGTCAGTTGGTGTGGTGTCTAATAGCTCTTGATCCTCGTTCGTCTAGGTATGCGCTCGATCTCTTACTTGCATCAGGCTATTCACGTGCCGTTGTATCTGGTCGCAGCGCCTGCTGCGTGTCGGACACTGAGATAACATTGAGGAGCTTGGAGGATATTAGCAGCTAGGATGGATTGATACGTGGTCGGCTCATATCTGCTTATGTAACCATCGCCCGAGCAAGGTATCGTGTCAGGGTTGGGTCGGCGGCAGAGTGCCATAGACGGTATGCCGCGACGATCAATGGACGGAAGCGAGTGCATGCAGGTCATGTGCTTGTGCTGGTCGGTGTGCTGGCGGGCGTGATATTAACGTGATCCGTTGGTAAGTAGCGTTGCGTATGCTATGATGTGCGTTCAGCCGTATGCATCGTAGCGATACGTACACGTACATCGCGCACTGTCGTGGATAGGTCATTATGAGAGGCGCGCGGATACTGTGGCCGTGCGCTCTAGCGTTGGTTGTAGATGATTGGGCGATGCGGTATCGTCTTAGATTGCTACAGTGCGAGCAGCGTGTGCGATTGGTATCTTGCAAAGGGGCGGTGGACTTCCGATCCATGATCTAGCGCGTGAGGAGTAGTTGGGGCAGTGTTGTGGGTGGAAAAAGATGGTGATCGGAACGTGTGAGTCTTAGCGTAGAGTGTCGGGGTGGAATGGGCAGGCGGCGGTCGTTGAATTGGCGTAGAAGACGAGCTAAGCAGGGGGCGTGGTAGCGCGTGGAGAGTGTTAGGACGATCGGCGTATAGTATCAGAGGTACAGCGTACCTCCGTATAGCTCGTCGCGGGCGGTAGAGGCCAGGTCGAGGCGGGTTCTGGAGCCGGCGGTGACTGCCGCCGGATCATCAGGCCGCGTGCACGGCAGGTCAGTCGGCGTGGCGGTATCACAGTGCTGGCGTGGTGTGATTTCCCGAGATTTACGCTTGACTTGTGACGCAGGCAGCGGTCGGGACGGGAAGGCCTGCTGGGTTGATCTTGCAATAGCTTATGATAGTAGAGGAGCGGTTGTCTGGCGTTGAGGATATGCGCACCACTTGGGGTTCGAAGGGGTGTCGGGACGGGTGGTTAGTCATGGGCGAGCTGGTTGGCACGTGGGAACTTGCTCTCGAAATGAGTTTCTGATGTTTGCGCTCGTATGGACCTTGCACGCAGTTCGATCAGGCTCTTTCGAATGTGGAGCGCACGAGTTAAATAGTGAAGTTTTGTTGCTATAGTAGAGCATGAAAACAATATATATACCTACTGAATATATATATATAGCTAGTATTATATACTATCTATATATAATAATATATAGTAATATGAATAGCAATATATATATATAATTAGTATATATAGGTATAAATTAGAAAATAGTTATAGTTACATAATACTATGTTATAGTTATAACGATGTATAGTATCATGGGTAGTCAATAAATTATCATTGCTGGTTGGAATAACCTCATGTAAATGAAGAATTTTGTGATCTCTTTAAAAATTAAGCTTTTTTCTTAAATTTTCACACTAAAAATATAGACCTCTTAGGTACATTTTTTCATAAATTTCAACATATGAAATTATATTTTGTAAATCTTACAATTAAGTTTTTAACGGTACATTTATAGCATTTGTAAAAACACACACTGTCACTGGACTTGGAAATGAAATTTTCAGAAAATCCAGAAAAAACGAAAATTTTGTTAAGTAGTTTTTAGAATGTCCTTTTAACAATCTCAATTTTTTGGTGTTAAACGAAAATTTTCAATATTTGTGTTTTTTATATAAGCTATATATCTCATTGACTGCGTTGAAGAAACCTGTTTTTAAGGCGCAGTGAAATAGATAATATTAAAAGTCTATAAACAAAGAAAAGAGAGATGTGAAAAATCAACTTCGCAAAGGTATATTACTGTATATAGTATAGTATATAGTACTATGTAGGTATATATTAATAGTATAGATGAGTATATATTATGAGTATATATCATTATTATATACTGACTAGGCTAGACCTTATACTAGTAATTATAGTACCTATATGAGGTAAGTATATATAGTAGAAGTATTATATAGTTATTATAACTAAAGTATATAAATATCCTATAACCTATGAGATATATATATATATATATTATATATAGGTGAGTATATACTAGGCTAGTGAAATATATACGATAGGTAGGTAGCTATTAGTTATGATAATATGTAATATATCAGAAGGTGGGCGCGGCAAAGTATTTTTAAACTTTAAAAGCGCCAAACGCAAGAAGCGTTGCAAAGGGAAAAACTTAGTCGCGTGCAAAGCAACAAAAGCTGCACAATTTTTTGCAAAAAGTTTAGTCACCGCAGTGCGCAAAGCGCACATGTCCCAAATTTCAAAATTTTGTTTAAAATCCTCAAAATTAAAAAATTCAAAAAATAAATTATTAAAAAATAAGCGCAAGCTTAGAAGAAGAAGAATTATTTTATTGAAATTTTAATTTGAAGAAATGGCAAATAATAAATATAGTATGCAAAAGATAATGATGAAGGATTTTATTATGTTTATTCAATTCATCTGATGACTTCCTTCCTCGCTTCTCCTCTTAGCATTCGAAATAGGGGTCATATCGCCTTTACAAAGAAATAAATTATTTCAAAATTGCTGGATGCCGACGGCTGCCCTCCTTTTGCTCTTAGAGATCTCAGAGGCCTTGGCTAAATAGACCTTTTCCCAAGGCCGGCGTGAGCTGGGTAAGTGGGGTTATTGATAACTAATAATAACAAGTCACCTCAAGTAGTTCCTCCTGGTATTCACACGGAAAAAGGTTCCTAGTGAGAGGGGTACTGTGTGGTGAACATTTACTGCAGCCCAGCTAACCAAGATTTGTCCCAACTTCTCCTCCAGAGGTGACTGCTGGAATATATGGGCCCTTCACTTTCTGAAATATTTAAAAATATGAGTAGTGCAAGAACGTTATACATGCTCTGAAAGTTTCATTTTGAACATTTGGTCAGTTGTACGTTGTGGAAATATTATAGTGTAATGTAATAAATTGTATATCAATATATAATATAGTCTAATATATAGGTATAAGGACATATGAGTATAATATATAGTAGTCTAATATAATAATTATACTTTAATATAGTTATTAGTTATGAATAAGTATATTATATATATATAGTAAATATGTACTATATAAGTATAGATACTATATATAGTACTTAGTACATGATATTATAATATTAGAGTATCTACTAATAATCATAGTAAACTTAAGCATTTCTTGGTTAAATAATAAGTATATGTGTGAAGATATATTGATAATATAATAGTATTTATAAATATATATACTAAAATATTATAAACAATGATATATATACTATAATTATATAGTAGGTTAATGTATATATATATATATCAATTTAAATACAAGAGGACTGCTTGAACGTTCGTGTCAAATTATTAAAAATAACTCATCCATAGGATATTGGGTACACTTTCAGATTCTGTTGTCCCATCACCATTCAGTTGCCTTATATTTTACAAGTAAACGATTCGCTCGCAATGATTACACGTTCATTTCCTCCCAGTATTCTGGTCTTGGTAGCCTAGTACTTCCCTCATTTAACTACGTACCAACTCCAGTTTGAAGTAAGGAATGCAGAGCTGTTTGCCTAATAAGCAAATCAAAAATCATCGAAAGGAATACTGCTAACCTCGGTTCAAAGCTCTTTTCTTTCCCCTTTTTTTGCCTTTGGTTGCTTTAGTTAAAATTTTCCCAGCCCTCGTTGCATTTCCTCGATCTTGTCCTTGAGGAGGAAGAGATTAGGTAATAGGACTCCGGCGTACGCATTCTTCTCTTCCTGCTAACTCTATCAAGCTAAGAACGCGTCAGATTAGTGACGCCAATTGGATTCATCGATGTACTTGTTGCGGTCGCAGTGATGGAGGCCGCAATTACCAGGAGCCGAGGTCCATTATCACTCCGCTGTTTTAAATACTGGAAAGACAAGCCGCTTTTGCTCCCACACAAAATGTTGTTGCATTGTTTCCAGCGACCATCAAGGTTCTTTAAACAGGTCTTTTATAGAATCGTATAGGGAGTTCCAGCGATTAACAAGGCTTTGGTGTTTTAAGCTTTGTTCCAACTCTCCTTAATTCTCGCAGCAGTTGTAGTTTTTCCTGTGTTGTGGGCATTCCACAATTCCTGTGGGCTGTGGGTAGCTGTCTTATTAAAATGCGATCTTGGTACCAGAGGACCAGCGAGAAACATTTGAACCATCCTTAGTAGCCAAGATGTTTAATGTATAGGAAATGCAAAATGTTTAATGTGTAGGAGTTAGGCTAAGTGCATCATGCATTCTTTAAGGGCCAGATTTCTAGCTGGAGGAGGATTCTTGTCTGCAGGATAATCAAGGTGTTCAGCTAAATTCTCCTCCATCTCTTCAAGCGCAACCACTATCTCTGCAATTACTGCCTGTTCTTCTTCCTCTTCGTCACCCGTTTGCTGTCATGCAGCATCTACCCGAAAAGGCTGCAATCAGAGAATTGCAATCATTATCTCGCTGTTGTAGATGTAGAGCAAACCCACCACTAGTGGGGAGAAAAAAAAATTATCGAACAATAACAAAGAATCTTAGTTTTTTTTTCTAATATTTTAAAGTTTTCCTTATTAAATTTGGGAGTTCACTATCATTTGTTTCAGACATATACGTTATGTATTTCATACTGATTGTTACCTGATCCTTTAATGCTCAGATGTAAATTTTTGATGAAACTCCGTCAATTATTGTTTGGCGACTAGGCACTGTGCTGGTCGGGAAACCAGATAGTAGCATCTCTAAAGGCAGCAGGCAAGACTTCTCGTCTGCTTTCAAATATTTCAAATTAATCCATGTGACGACGTCTCCCGCTGAAAACTAGTCTGTTTGTTAGTGGCCCAGTCCATGCCTTTCTGGCGTGCGTGAGGCCACCATCAACTGACCTTATTACGTATATGTTGCGTTAATAGCCGTTCCTATTATCGCACTGACTCACAATTCCCCTCATCACTTTTCTTATGGAGGTAGGTGGAGAAATCAAGTTCAGGTAGACAGGAAATTCGACCAAAGACTTAGACTCCCACAAATGTGTAAGATCGTGGCCAACTGTCATGTAGCAGAAATCTAGAATCAAAAATATTTGATGAGAAAATGATATTAACGACAAATGAAACTTGGTATTTTTTTAATTCGAAATTTTTGTTGGACTGTATTCTGTTTATTTTTAAATCTTGTTTAATTGGTCCGACACGAAAGTGACCATCTTAATTAGTTAAAATGTTCAGTTAAAGTAAAACACTGTACCGAGGTTATAAAGCACTCAAGAGCTCTCTTCTGTTTTAAATATTTCCGACATAGACTGAAGAATGATTGGTTTGACTGACGCTTTTGGCTGGGTGTCTCACTGTCTGTTGAAGCAGCTCCGGCCCCCGCTTGACCCTCCTTCAATTGCTGACACAGCAAATGGAAGGATCTATAAGGAAAAGGTGAAAATAACAGCAGTTTACCCTCTTGTGAAAAGCTGAAAGTTTTTTTTTTACATTGGAGCATTCAAATCTTTTCGCCTGCAGCATCACTCTATTGCCCCACAATAAATACATCCTTCTTGCTCTTGAGCAGACAGAAAAAGTATGTATAAGATGGGGGCCAGGGTGAGGTGCTTCCAAGACTCAGGCTTTGCTGCTTAAATTTTTTGTACAATTGGGAAGTACAGGGGCATCCAAGACTCAAATATTGACAGAGTTACACTTCGTACGACTTTCAGCCCGTTTGTGCAATTCTTTTTCCGCTTTAAGCACTTTATATCCATCATCTGTTTAAATTTCCATTTAAACAAAAAAGCACTAAAAAGGTTTAATCTCGAGAATGGAACTAACTAATAAAAACTTAGTAAATAAATAGAGCTTACTAAATATAATAATATTAATGATAAGATACATAATAATAATTAATAATCAATAATAATCATAAATAATACGTGTAAGTAATTAATAATAATAATATGATAAATATATAATAGTAATAACAAGTAATAATAATAAGATACATAAAATACATAAGCAAAATAATATAATAATATATAATAATAATAATAGATTGAATAATAATAAATAGGAATTATAATAATAATATAATAATATGCGCAATAATTTACTATTATTATTCATTATTATATATATATATATTGCGTATATATATTAATATATATTATATTCCTATATATGATATTAATATTATGTAGCCTATATAATATATGGGTATATATAATGATAATATACCTATATATATATATATAATAAATATATATATTATATTACTGATCATATATATATATAGAAATATAGTAGATAATATAAGTATATATAGTATATGATATATATATATATAATGCGCAATTGCCGCTTTATTGCGCTCTTAAAAAAGTTGTTTGAGCGCAAATGCAAAGCTCGCGACATTTTTAGAAATGTCGCGCAAACACGAACTGTGTATACTTAGGAGGACGAGGCCGTGCTGCAAAAGAAGCACGGAATTTTGTTACCTAAAGGAGCGGGCAAATTGCGCTTTATGGCGACTTTCATTTGTCGCTTAGCCTCAGACGCCTCTTGATATCAAGTCTATTATATATATAGTATATGTAATAGATATACCATATACGATAGTATAATATCTATATATATATTAGTACATATATAATAGTATTATATATATATATATAAGCATCAAAATCATATATTAGTATTATTATACGTGTTGTAGGTTAGGTTATGCAGATATATATATGATGATCAGAAACGACTCCTAGTCACTCGTGCTAAGCATGAGTTATCGATTTGAATAGAAAGCGGATCGACTTCTAAGGCAAATTTTCCGTAAAAAGTTTTTTAAAGTGCTCTTATTTTTTTTTGGTAAATGGGTCATAGTGAATATAATCATAAGGTTATATTTTATATAATCATATTTATTATTTATTTAATAATATACGTTCATGTATAAAGATTGTGGTACTAACATTTAGAACATAAGAAAGTGTAAAATCATCATTGAAAATGCTCATTATTATAATCAATTATGAGGTAAAAGATGGATCTTGCTCCTAGCTTTCTCGAAAGAAGCAGAGAAATTTTATGGAAGAACGAGTATATACACTATTAGCACGCACTCCGTGAATTTAATTTTTAAAAGTTCGTATTTTTTTCCGCTCAGAAATGCTAATAAAAGAACACTCTTTTATTTAAAAAGAAAATTTACTAAATCAAACATATTTGTTTCTTAAAGCAGCAATTTACGAGAGATCTATGAGAAAAATTATATTATAAATCGAAATAACCTGAATTTAGGGCGTATAAAAATTTGCTATATTCGTCTGCTTACTTTTGGCATTATTCTTTGTTACATTTGTCATTTTGTTCAAACAGGCGACATGAGTTTTCCCATTCTCCTAATTTAATTTAGCAATGTTGGGATATTCTATCACACTTTGTCGATGTATTATTGATCCGAGTTGTGGTGGAGAAATTTATATGGGGTGAAGTGCAGGCAAGATGAACTAACCAAAAGAAGTTGCTGTAAGACGAAGTGTATGTTATCGACATTAATCTCGTATTGTAAGACGTGTGGTGTGTGGTGGTGTGGTGTGTGTGTGTGGTGTTGTGTAGCTCTCTCTCTCCATCTCGTCTATCCTCGAGTCTCTCTCTCTCGGTCTTCTACTAGTATATATAAATAGTAGTTATAAGTAGTAGTTTTAGGGTATTTAGACGTATAATTTATAGTATCTAGTATAATAAAGGGTAGGTGAGTGAGTGTTATTATCGTACTATTTGGTGAACTATATAGTAATCTATATAGTATTATAGTAGTGCTATAGGAGTATATAATGTATTAGTTATAGTTATTAGTAGTTATATTAGATATATTTATGTCATACAAATCACGACTACCTATGACATTTATGCGCACATGTATCAGTGGCGTGAGGAATAGATATGAGCGCATGCTTACGAGTGAGATGCAACGGTGGCGGACGACAGGCGTGTATAGGCATGAGTGCGGCGTGGACGCTGTGAAGTACTGGTTCGATGACTTGAGTGAGACTCTACATATGCGTTCACTAAAGATAGAGGGGCAGGTCATTTATAGCTAGCTTTATATATATACGTTATATATTAAGGGAGCTCGCTATATTGTATCGTCATGCTATGTGAGTACTGACGTCATCGGATATGATGTCTCACATCGGCACGCGTCTTCGCGCAATGACTTGACACTAGATAGGCGTAGCGGCGTGATAGTGATGGCCGCCAGGAATTCATACATGCTATTCAGTGATCTGGGTTGATGTTCGGCACGAGAGACGGTAGAGACATGGGTAGATACTGATGAGGAGCTAGCATCACAGGGCCTCAAGTGCTGCTAGCAGCGTGTGCACGATTTATTTAGTTGAGATATATATTATATATATAGTAAGAGTTGCTCTGTGTCGTCGCTTGTTTGGGAAGAACATTTTTACAGTAAGAGTATATAGATACATAGTGGTTATACTAGTATATGATAGTCTATAATAGAACATAATATAAGGTAGGTTATATATTATAGTATATATAGAGCTGCTGAATGATAGAATCATTCTTAATATTGAGTGGGTAGTATTAGAGAACTACGTACACTGCATAAGTGACGGTGTAGTTGTAGCTCTGACGGCATAGCTGACTTTGTAGCATGGGGTGATGTGATACGGACTGTGATGTGTACGCTATTGATATAAGAGTATATGTATAGTCATATACGTATATATACTCAGCCTCACAGGGGACGGGGGTTTGCTGCGAACAGGCCTAGCATAGCCGGCAGCATAAACAGCCTCAATGCTGCGGAAATCCAAGTGTTGAAAGTGCCTATGTGTCGGACATATTACGGACAGACTTGCTTTGTGTACGCTCGTGACCCGGCGAGAGTTCAAGGGACTTTATTACGGGAAGAATACTTACTATGTACTCGTACGAAAAATGAGCTACCAGGATAAAACCGAAGCACCTTCTCGTGGAAAAGCACGGAGGAAGGCCTGTAGAGCCTGACTGAATGGGAGAGCCCGGGCTGGGTATCTTGGTGTTTTGTGCGTAGTGAGGTATAAAGGGAACGGTAATGAAGAAATTAACACAAGTGACTATGTCATGAGAGTTGTAAAGGGTAGGGAAGAGGAGGAGAAGAACGACTGTGTGTATGTGGCGATCCTTATGACACATGACACCAGAAACATATAAATGTGTAATAGAAACAGTATTAGTGAACGAAAGAATTATGGCCGTGGCGTTTAAAGGTGGAGAATCAAAGTTGAGTATTATACAGGTCTATGCGCAGCATCAGGGAAGACATACGGAGGAGAAGATAGAGTTATGGAGACCCTACAAGATGTATATGATGGAAGAGGAGGAGGACACACAATAATTATGGGAGATATGAATGCTCATGTAGGAGTGAGAAGAGAAGGGGAGGAAGCAGCTGTGGGGGCATTCGGAATAGGAGCAAGAAATATAGAGGGAGAGAGACTAGTTGACTTTGCCATAAGAAATAGTGCAGCGATGCATTAGCACCTTTTAACATGTGGGAGTAAAAAAGTGGACATGATTACCCGTGGTAATTCAGAAAACCCGGGAATACACGGAAAAATCTGATTTGATAGATTACATGATATGTAATGATAGGAGGATGTTTCATGGATGTTTAAAAGCATACCATTCAGTTGTCCTGGATTCTTGACAAACTTGGTGTGGGTGAAGATAAGATGTGGAGGTCAATAGGAAAGAAACCTGGAGAAAGTAAACCAGAGAACGTACTGTTTTGAAAAAATTAAAAAGGATGAAAAACACAAGAGAAGATTTTCTACAACAGACTATGTTAAAAAATGAAGAAATTTAATGGAAACTGTGGAATCGAGCAGTGAGGAAACGTTGAGAATTTCAGAAGAAGGTGTGGAGCGTTGGACGAGAAGTGATTTGAAAAAAAAAGGTAAGTAGTGGAAAAAGGAAAAAGGCGGTTTGGTGGAATGAGGAAGTCGCAAAGAGACGTAGTAAAAGAAGAAAAAAAAAGAAATACCGTTTATGGGATGAAGACAAAAGACGAGGAAAATAGGCCAGCTTATGTTCCTGCGAGTAATGCGAGCAGGAGGTAAGGAAAGAGAGCGAAGACTATCGACTTTGTCATGGGAAAGGGATAGTGAGGAGAATTGGAGAGGAAGAACACGAGTGAGCACTAGGAACTGATATATGGATATCGCTAGAGGTTAAGAAACAAAAGGTGAACCTAACAAAGTAATGTGATATTTAACAAAGACAGAGAACCCAGTAGTGGTAGTGGAAAAGGTCGAGGAAATATGGAGAGATATATTTTGATGATATAAATGGATTGTGGAAAGCCGGAACGATGGATTCATAGAGGTGGTTAAACTACAAATGGAAGACCGAGAACAGGAAGACTTGGAACCGATACATAGCGAGGAGGTGAGACAAGCTATAAGAGTCTTAAAGAATGGAAAGAGCCCTGGAATCGATGGATTGAATAATGAAATATTTAAAACAGAAGGTATGGTGGCATGGATGACAGAGCTTATAAACTGTATATGGAGGGAGGAGAACATACGGCAGATTGGAGAAAAGCTGTGATATGCCCAATACATAAAAAAAGGAGATAAAAGAGAATGTCAGAATTACAGAGGAATAGTGTTGCTATTGAGCGCATATAAAATATATGAGAGGATAATAGAGAAAAGACTCCGGAGAGAATTTGAGGGAAAGATCAGAGAGTCGCAACACGGATTCAGGCCAAATAGAAATGCAATTGACTTGGTATTCTCTTTAAAAATAATTTTTGTAGTGGAAAGAGCATGAATGGAATAAGATATCATATATCGCATTTATAGATCTAGAAAAAGCTTTTGATAGAGTAAAAGGAGAGATTGTGAAAAGTAATGGAGGATCCTGCATATGGAATAAGAAGCCGATAAGGATAATAAGGAATATGTATGAAAACCCCAAAAACACGGTTAGAACGGAGATAGGAATGGGAAAAATGGTTTTGAAACGAAGACACTGGAGTAAGGCCAGTGGAAGTGGTTGCTGTTCTCCTTTATTCTTTGCGTTATATCTGGACGAACTGCTTTGAAGAGGATATGTGTGAAGAGAGGATAGGGAAATACACCCTTGAATATCGCGGAACGATCGTGACTTGTGTCGACAATAGGAACAACATGAACTCAAGCTGCTGTGAATTCTTTGATTGAAGTTTTGATGGAGTGGGGAATGAAATAATAAAATGGGGATGAAGACTGAGATAATGGGGCGATATCGAGACAGGGAGAACAGGCGGGAAATAATGGATAGAGGATATCAGTTGAAACAGGCCAGTAGATTTAAATATCTAGGAGTGATATTTGATGAGAAGGTTGGATAGGATTCCGAAACTGAGGGAAAGAATAACGAAGGCACTCAAAGGCATGTGGGAAACATGTTGTATCCCGTTGATGACGCCAGAGAGGAGTGCCAGTAGAGCTAAAAGTGATCAAATATATACAACAACCAATCCTACGAACCCAATATTATTATAGGGGTCGGAATGCTGGGCAACTTAACAACGATTAGAAAGGGTAAAAGCAGGTTGCTGAAAAGCTGAGTGTTGAGATTAATAAGAGGAGTAACGCTGAAGGAAGTTAGAAGTGAAGCAAAAAGAGAAGAGCTCGGAGTCCGCCCTAATTAATGGAATGCATTTGAGATAAACCAGTCTGAGATGGTTTTGGCTATGTGCGAAAGAATGGAGAATATGGAGATACCCCAAAGAATTACTTAATTGGAGACCTATGGGTGAGCGGAGACCGTGGGAGACCTAGAAAAGATAGAAGGATGCTTGTGGAAGAGGCAATGCGTCGAGGGGAGAAACTTATGGTAGAATGTGGAAAAGGAAGGCACTATTTGAAGACGGAATGTCTGGAGGCGGATTTTCTGGAGGAGCAACACTTGACAGGTTCTACTTAACAAGATGGATGGTGAGAATATATTTATAATATATATATCATATATATATATATATATATATATTATATATAATACTATATAATATATATATATATATATATATATTATATATATTGATATATATATATAATATATATTATATATATATATATTATATCTACCGACTTGTGAATGTAGCGAGTACAACAACAACTCTACATGCATGAACTTTTGGATTTAAATGACGACAACTAGGAAATCCAAGTTAGGCTAATACTTAATGGCACCAGGCATATGATAAAAATATTATGTAAACGGGTATAATGTCATTGGTCATAGGGCACATGGCATCAAAAGCATTCTTTTTATAATATATATATACTTATATCTATATTATATATATATTCTAATATATTATATATATATATACTATATATATTTATATATCTATATTATTAATTATATATATAATATATATATATATATATTAAATAATATATTACAATATATATTATATATATAATATTATATATATATATATATATATATATTACTATATATTATATATTATATTTATATATATATATATATAATATATTATATATATATATATATTATATATAATATATATATATATAATATATATATATATATATATATATATATATATATATATATATATATATATATATATATAGTATATATTATATATATATATTATATATATATATATATATATATATATATATATATTATATTATATGTGTGTGGTGTGTGTATGTGTGTGTACATGTGTGTGTGTATGTGTATGTGCGTACGGATAGATAGATAGATAGATAGATAGATAGATAGATAGATAGATAGAAGATAGTAGATAGGTAAAAGAGTTAACAAACGTGAAAATTATTTCATTCTAATAAATATAATTTGCAAGCATGTTTGAAATCCGAATGAACGAATTAAATAAATATTCTGAAATATTAGGATTTAAATATTAAAATGTTCTGGAAATTTATATAATTAAATAGCCATTCTTTGAGTCCTGGCTTTTGGAAGATTATGATAAATGTAAGATTTGGTCTTGACCTTCTCAATGTTATTTTTCTTTTTTCTCTTTTTACTTAGTTTTTTTTAATTGTAAATTTCTAATTAGCAAGCCTAATTAAGCCTTTCTAGAGGGCTCTTTCTAACGATCGGTCATTTTTTTTCAGGGTTTGTACTTTAAAATTCTCTCTCTCTCTTCTCTCTTCTTCTCTCTCTCTCATCTCTCTCTCACTCTCTCTCTCTCTTCTCTCTCTCTCTTATCTCATCTCTCTCTTCTCTCTCTTCTCTCTCATCTCTCTCTCTCTCTCTCTCTCATCTTCTCTCTCTCTCTCTCTCTCTTCTCTTCTCATTCTCTTCTTCGTCTCTTCTCTCTCTCTCTCCTCTCTCTCCTCTCTTCTCTTCTCTCTCTCTTCTCTCTTCTCTCTCTCTCTCTCTCTTCTCTCCTCCTCTCCTCTCCTCTCTCTTCGTCTCTCTCTCTCTCTCTACTGAGTCGCATTAAACATCTAAACCATCTCAGACTTAAAATTTATCCAGTTTTGAAACTTAGTTGATTGATAACATAATAAATAATAATTGTAGTCCTAAATATATATATATATATATATAGTATATTATATATCTATATATTATATATTTATATATATATATATATATATATGATATATATATATATAAATATATATAGTATATAATATATAAATATATATAGTATATATAATATATATTAATATATTATATATATATATAATATATATTATATTATTAATATATATATATATATATTAAATAGGTATATACGGTATATTTATATATATATATATTATATATATTAATATATTATATATATATATATATTATATATATATATTATATATATACTGTAATTATATATATATATATATTTATATATTAATATTTATATATATATTTATTATATATTTATAGTATATATATATTTATATATTATATGATATATATATTAGTATTTATTATATATATATATAATTATATAGTATTATTATATATATATATATAATATATATAGTATTATTCCCAAGAATTGCAATTGTTCCTTCGTTCAAAAATGCTGCATGATTTTGATTTTCCCTTATATCAAGGTATATTTAGCTGGAAATGACATTTTAAATTAACAGTTTCCTTTATTTCTAGTTTTAAGTGCTTCTGTCATTATCTACTTTTGCATGCATCCAGTATATACATACATATCATAGCATACATACAGTACATAACAGTACATACATACATACAGTTCATACATACAATACATACATACATACATTACGATACATATATACATAAGTACATACATACATACATCACATACGATACATACATACATACATTACATATCATACTTACATACTACATACATACATGACTTACATTACATTAACTATCATTACATACATGACATACATTACAGGTAAATACATACATATATACATACATACATGACTATACTACATACACGTACATTATCATACATTCATACTTATTTTTTTTATGAAAGAAATGTCAACCCACATGATCATACATACATACATACATGATCATATAGGATATATACATACATTACATGACATACGTACAGTACATACAATACATACATAACTTAACATATCATCTACAGTAGAATACATACATATATACATACATACCATACAGATACATAAATGACATCCACTACAATACATTCATAATATTGCATATATATAGTATATTATATATATAGTTAATATATATTATATAGTATATATGTATATATTATAATATATATAATATTATTATATATATATATATATCTATATAATATATATATATATATATATATATATAAACAAATTTCTTTATCTTCCCTACAAGTTCCCAGAGATGAAGGTAGGGTGCATAACATACACGGAAACAGAATAATTAAGTGCAAGAGCATAACGTAGGTCGTAAGGAAGTCCCCACCCCAACACCAACCCATCATACATACCCTCAAGTACGAGCTTGCCGCAGTCAAAAATCCACGCTAGGGCTTCAGTCGATTCCCAACACCGCTAGGAAATCCCACTGCGTTGTTCTCGTACCAATGCTATAGGGTTCATCCCTGGTCAGGCACACAACCATACTTCCTGTCACATAAACCCCGCAAATCACATCTATTATACCCCATTCTACAAGCTTAAACCAAATTCATATTCCTTTTCTTCAGAAACTCCTTTACATACTCAATTTACTTTTTCTCAGGTCTCTCAGTAGGTCGATTCCAATTACACTCACCTCTATATATCTGCTTAACTACCAGACTTTTACCCATCCCTTCCATATGATCAAACCACCTTAAAACACATTCATTTATTCTCTCATTCACGTCTTTGTTCACATTGCACAACTTATTAATGAGTTCATTCCTCATTTTATCAATTTTTATAATATATATCACACCGCTAAGATTATCCATCTGGACAGATTGAACAGTAGATTTATATCTCTTATTCCACACCATAGTTTCACTGATATATATTAACACTGTTAACAAAATTAATACTGGTAACTTACGATTTAGTCCCTTTGCATTCACTAAAGATTTAACTGCATCAGTTACCTTCCTACCATTCCCAGCTTTCCTACCACACTCTGCATCATCCGTTCCTTTTTCATTTAACAAATAGTTTAAATATTTAAACTCAGATATTTATTTCAATTTCTTACCATACTATATGATTTCACACTGCGGGCTCTCCTCACCCAGCATCGTCACTTTACTCATATCCACATTTACTTTCAAACCCTTCCTTTTACACACCCTGCCAAATCGCTCTACGTCCCAATCCTTTCTAAACTTTCTTCAGATTCGCCACACAAAAATAAATCTTCAGTATACAATAAGCAGGGAACCCTCCACTCTCTTCCATTCTCCCTCAGTCTAACTTCACCCTCCCCTGCCACCTTTATATTCAATACTTTTATCACCCCATCCATATACAAATTAAATAGCCATGAAGGTATAACACATCCATGTCTCATTCCAATACTAATTTTAAACCATTTCCTCTTCAATACACTTATTTTAACATATGCTTTATTATCGACATATATACTTCTGATTCCATCGAGATCTACCACCAACACCAATATACCATAAAACCTGCAGGCAAAGATTCTCTATTAATTCTGTCATACGCCTGATGCAAGTTCATAAAATCTAAATACACTTTTTGTTCTTCTTCTCTCTCATTTTCTAATCATTTGTACTTTAAATGTAAAAATTTAAATCTTCAACATCCGTCTTCTACTTCAATTGCAACTTGTTCTTCAAACGATCACTCACTCTCAGTTACTCGTTGCACAGAGCA
>JABUQX010075972.1:0-44438 GCA_015478945.1 Trachelipus rathkii
TTTACTTAATACTTTAGTAAGTAAAAAAAAAAAAATATAAAAATTTAAAATACTGAAATATTAAGAGTAATGATTAACTGGTCCTAAATATTATTATTATTTGAACCATGTCCATCACTACTATTGTCAAGATATTTTTATTGACTTTAGGATCATAATATAATAGAAATCTTATAAAAATATAAAGCAAATAAAACAAATACAAAACTTTTCAAAATGTTTAACCAATATACTAGTGTAACCTAATATATATAAATATATATATATATATATATATGTATATAGTAATTAAGGGTGACAAAGTACAGTTTGCCCGCAACCGAGGTTGTAGACGTGAATGTTAGTACCTATTTTGAAATAGCACATCTGCCCATTTGATCTTTCTGACGTATTACATCACGTCGCCAGGATATATAGCAATTCAGTACGATTAGTATGGTACATTTCTGCCTTTTTTACTATCATTTTCGTAGGGAGTTATTGACCTACACGGTTTTATTTTTTGGTTCCTGTTATTTTAAGATGATCGGACTCACTTTCTGTAGCTTAGCTCCATTGATATCGCTATATATAATATATTAATATATATATATCATATATATATATAATTTAATATATATATTCTCGAGGTCTCTACCTTACCTTCAGATTTTTCACTCGTCTTTATTCATGTGTTTTCTCTGTATATTGTATGATTGTATTTAATAATTCATTGAGATACCACATACTCGACGATCATTGCTCATTATATATATATATACTATCACTTCGATTTACCCGGTTATATATTATCTTATACATCTACTTTAGCCTGATTTCGGAGATAAGTTACTGATACAGTCACTGCTGGTGATATATATGATATATGACGTACTTGTATAGGTGCAGATACTATGTAGGTGGATTTATTCTTTCAGAGTAGTGATTAAGTAGTTT
Source organism: Trachelipus rathkii (assembly GCA_015478945.1). NCBI lineage: Eukaryota > Metazoa > Arthropoda > Malacostraca > Isopoda > Trachelipodidae > Trachelipus > Trachelipus rathkii. The sequence goes on from JABUQX010075972.1 coordinate 937, forward strand.
TGATCTTGTATGTTAGTATTTTATGGCTTTCAGTACCATTAAGTTATTTGTAATGTTTTATTATTTATACCATACTTACCTAATATATATATATATAATATATAATATATAGTATATATATAATATATATATTATATATATATATCATATATATATATACTATATAATATATATATATATATATATAATATACTATATGATATATATATATATATATAATATATATAATATAACTATACTATATTATATTATTTTACCTATATTACTTTTTTTTTGCTTTTTCGGAGCTATCGTGCTAGAACAGGTTCGATATATAATGTATTACGAATGAATGGTGATCGAGATTCTGACTATGTATTATTGGATACTAGGATGACCCTAGATGTGAGTTAGTACTCTATACCTCACCTACTACACCTTATAGTTTTATTTTCCCCCTTAACTCCTTATTTTATTTTATAGGGCTACGAGGTCGCATGGTGATGATCGTATATATTTATGAGTATGACGAGAATTGATTCCCGAGGTGTTTTGGGGTAATCTGAGAGTAACTATAGTCAGCTTGAACGGTGTATAGAGCGTAGGAGCACACGCTCTACCTAACGATCGAGTCTAATTTTATTTTTATTTTCAGAGATCTATTCCTTGTTACTAGTATGATTATTGCACGTCTGAGCATCGCCTCCAGTAATTTACCTATAAGTATATATAATAGTAGTGACTAAGTGGACATTATGGCTCCACCTGTTATTGTGTGTCCCCCTGTAATATTTAGTAATTTTTTAAGTTTTCTCGTTATAGTATATATAATAGTTTAATTCACCATATTCACTTGCATATATACCTACTATATAGATGAGTTTGAGTGAGAGCTTAGCCTATAGCACTGGCTCCAGATTCAACGGTACGTGAGTACACGTCTAGAGAAGTATACAGGTACTTATAGGCCCCTTAAACTTTGAATTAAGGAAGATTTGAAATTATATTAGGTGATGAAGTATCTGTGTAATACAATAGATTATAGATTATAATTAAGGTGCAGAGTAGACAACGCATGACCTGTGGCCGGATGCGTAGATCATTAGACTAAGAGGAGGCCTAGAGTACATATTGCTTCGACTGCTAGCTAACTCAGATCTATAGACAATAAATATTCGAAGAGATGATGGATTATACAACGACAGTTGCGTCTTAAATGTTATAAAGTGATTCTATACGGTCCTTTTTCAATGTCCATTAATATGTTTCTATATTTCTCTTCCTTGATGTGGTTTTCATCCATGCACCATACGGTGAAGTTTGGCCGAGTGCCCTCCCACTGCCTGGAGGTCCCCATAGAAGAGCAGCACAAATGACAGAAATGCATAGAATAAGCAGTAAGGAAGAGGAGTAGATTATAATAAGCATGATTAATATCTTCATTTACGGATCTATGTAGCGAGTACCATATGAGATGATATACCGGAAGGCGGAAGCCGTGCTAGAGCGAGTTAGATAGTACCAGAGTAACGTATCTAAGGAATGAGATTTATAGTCCAATAGCCGGACATGAGTCATTAGGAGTATTTGAGATTAGCCAGCCCGTTGAGCGTAGCGGGTAGCGATGCCGATAATAATTAGTATATACCATGTATATTAGATATGTGGTACTGTATCATATAATAGTTTCAGTTACACAATAGACATATATATATATATATATATAAATGATAATAGAGTTTCTGTGTCTCAGGATCATACTTTATGTCTACAACTTATACTGAGGAGAGGCAGAGTATTAACAAAACTCATAAATATTGGTCTAGACTATTGTATATGTATTGAATATATGTCATATTTAGCTGTAAGACAATAAGAATAAACTAACAGAGAAATTATTTTTATAAAAAATAATCACTTCGTCTCTCTTTATCTCATACGAGAGCTTTTACTTATATCTTCGCAATACTAATATAACTACTACACAGACTTTGCTAACTATACTCTTAGTCACTTATACACACTTATGGCTCCCTGTTGCTACTATATATGATATTACAGAGTCTATATAGTACTATTTTATAATTTATATAACACGACTTCACATCGGACTCACTCTTATTACTTATTATCGTTATACCTGAGTTTACTCATAATAAATGTAACTATGACCTACGACTACACATCCACCAGAGTTAGTATTACGCCTACCTAATATTTAACTTAATCTACTTAACTTAATCATATAGGTCATGACTATGCATTCATCTATACACATCGTCCACACGCACCTATCTATTCCAATATACTTATTCAGTCCAGATAATATAGAACATTACTATATCAGTTAAATTATATATTCGTGAGCAGTGTTGTATTATTGTTTTTATTCTTATATTTAAAGAATAAGGCTATTGACTAACTTACTTAAACTGAAAGCGATGATTAATATTTTTGAAATCATCCTTTGAACAGTTGATAATTTTGAGGGGTTTATTTTATATTTATTTGTCATATAATTTATTTATTGTTGTATATTTTATTTGTTTTTTTACTAATTTTGTTTTATGTATTAAATGAGTTTAATTTTAATTTTAGTATACTTTTCACAGACGCACAATATTAGTGGGCTCGAAAGCTAGAGACACACTGCAGACTTATGAGAGATCTTCGACAATCGCGGTGACCCTAGAAGAGATCACACACCACACTAGAAAACCTATCTCTGCCTATTATAGTGAGTGCTTGTTCTCTATACACTTTTCTTATGTTCAGATCATGCCTACTTTATAAGAATTGAACCACAACAAATGAGAAAATATAATATTTACGATCACACTGTATCGAGTCGTTTTGGTATTTTACACTATTAAAGTAAAAAACTAACGACTATGAGAAATAAAAATAATAAATACAGTGTCCCTAAACAACAACAAACAACTAAACACCAACAAACAACAACAACAACAACAACAACGAACAACACAACAACAAACAACAACAACAACAACAACACCAATAGGGATACAATCAACAAACCCGCAAAAGAGCAACTGGCAGCAGTAGGCCGTCGTCCTCGGACTCCGTAGGTCCATCACGAGCGCTTTTGATATTGTAGGGAAACCGTAAAATACAGAAGCTCAATAGACTTGGCTCCACATCTAACCACATATAACTAAAATTATAAAAACCTATAAATGTAATGTTCGAAACCTTAAAAATTGTCCGCTGATAATAAATAATAACATTTATAGAGTTTGGTTTACTAGATATGGTGTCTGATTATCAGAATCTTCCTCAATATAGTACGTTCACCCATATAGACAAACATTAAGATTATCTTCTAGTCTACCAGTATATTATTATATCTTGGAGAAATTCAGACTCTATCATCAAGTACTAATGAAGTGTAAAATAGATTAAAATATTACATGTATCAAAGAATGACTTGCCCAATGAGAGTATAAAAAAAACTGGTCCTAAAGCCCCTTTAATATAATATTTAAAAAAGACCAAGATTCCATGGAACGATCTTGTGATCAAATCATTTAATTTAGATGAAGAAACAGTTTGAGATGACGATAATATTGTTTGTACCCACTAATATCCCTGTAATTGGTAAGAAGATCTAGTAAACAGGATGGAACCCCAGGATAAACATGATCTTCCGCTATAATTTCCGAGACAACTAATTAATCCATGAATAAATCAAAAGTATTGGCGATTTGGATAATATTTTAAATTGTCCACTAGAACCCAGATTATATACCTTATTATTCAGGTACTTATACTTATATTGAGTCATACGAGGATAAGATTAAAGATTATTATAAATAAATAAAAAACACCTGGTTCTGAAGCAAAATGAATAAAAAGTAAAATAATAAACATACATGATCGTTTTAAAAAAAATATTAATCTAAATTTAATTATTGTTATTTTTTATATAGGCTTATGATGTTTCGTATATATATTTAAATTATCTCTAGTTTTTTTAATAATATTTAATAATTATCATATTGCTAATGATATAGTGGAATATAGCCTTTGAATTTAATTTAAAGATTAAAGTGCTCGACTTTTAGGGCGTGAAAAGAGGAGTCTGAAACTGTATAGAAAGCTGTAAAGAGAAGAGTTATGAGTGAGAGGAAAATAGGAGTTAGGAGAGAGACTAATAATAGTCTTACAAAATTTTTGAGTAAGATAAAGGTATATAATTTCTTATTAAAAATACAAAATTTATATGTTAATTTTGAGTATATTAAGGCATAGCTGAATACCCAATGTCAAAGGAGGGTTCTGCCCACGTACCTCCGACTCGTGAGTTCGTGGTAATTTAGTAATTATATAGAAACAAATATTCTTCAATATCTTGTCACTGTATAATGGAACTTCCCAATCGAGTGGTCTCCTTGTTATCTTCCATTTGCATATTACTATATTATTATCTTCATGAAAATGGCCGCTATAACGGAAAAAAAAACAAGTTCCAAATTTTTATTTTACTGACACTCAAAATGATCACTAATTATTTTATTAACATCAATATGTTGCCAGTTTTATTTTACTGACGCTAAAATAAGTTGCCAGTTTTATTGTTCTGACACTAAAGTCGTTACAAATTTTGTTTTAATAACTAAAATTTTTTTTATGTCCTGGGATTTGAATGATATTAGTGAGAGACAATATTAATAAAGTACGAAAGCCAGAAGGTCAAGAGATAAGTAAAAGTAATTTATATAAATGTAATATAAATCGGAATTGCCAGAGATGGATTAATTATACTATCGTGAAGATCGTAGAGGTCGAGAAAATAAAAAAGGAGGGTTCTATAACAGGATACAGAAAAATACGGTAGATCCTAAAAGAGTCACGAAACATAAAATAGGAAACATATTAGAATCTATAAAGAAGTAAAATATAAACATATTTTGTCAAATGGGTGGGTTACCTATGAAGTTAATAGTTTTATAAATGCTAGTGAAATTAAGAAACATTGATCAGTTTACATTGTGAACATGGAGAGTGAAGATCATTTCTATTTTACGTTGCCGTCATCGGCTGATGGATGATATGGAGGAAAATAAATATCAGAACTTTTAAATATTTTGAACCCCATAAAGCTCGAGAGAGATATGTACGAAGTAGGGTTATTGAAATGATATTGGATGCACGTATTCTGAGAATATGCCTGATTCAATACGCGTTTGTAATTAAAGTGTAGAGAATGTTTAGCATAAACGTATTAAAAAATTAACACAGATATGAGCGTTGACCTGTGTTATTTCTTTGAAAGATATTTAATAAGCAGAGGTCTCTATAAATCTCTTACGATTGTGTTCATCGAAGACTTGAAAAACAATTTGGATCAAGTCGTTATATGTAAAGATTAGTATTATCAGTTAATAAAAAACATTCAAGCGAAGACAACTGTGTTAACACTTTTAAAGTCTCAAGCTCAAGTAAGCCTGAAAGGTAGAGGTTTATTTATTTTCCAACTTCAGATTGTTTCGTAACGTGATTACTTATGTGATGAAACAATATTGAAAATTGACATAATCGCAAAGCTACTCTTAAATGGGAATTAATCGTATTTTTTCTATCGATGGAAAGTATTTAGATAACTTTGAGCAAAAGCAACAACAACTGACAATTAATTTTGTGTGTGCGTGGCCCTTCAAAGACTGTTTACATGACCCGGCGTAGTTGTATATTTACAGCAATATTGTAGAACCCCTAGTATGTTGGAAACACTAAAGCACAGTTACTAAGAGTGATATATTTTCTTAAAGATAACAAGTTTATAAATTTTTTTCCTAGTGTACGCACTATATGCCTTTGAATAATGCCCAAATTTAGAAACCATAGAGTGTATATAGTGATCGTCCGAAGGAACCCTTATCCATTACAGAAGGAACAGCCGTGTTGTAATACATATACGAAGAAAAACTCCAGTAATAAAAAAAAGTGTTTCCCCTTTTTAAAAAACCCCCTCCGCGGGGGAAAAAATAAAGTACCTGAATTGAAGAAACATAATGCATGACTACCGATCGATTTCATTTCTATTTAACCTCGCTTCCTCGCTTCTATGGTCTAGCATTCTGTAAAAATAAAATATCTGACTTTAATACAGAAATATTGAACCCTATAACTCTCGACCGAGAAATGTTTGAAGCAGGATTAAGTGAAATAATTCTTGCGCCCAGTATAGATAATGTAAACCTTACCAGAGGTGCAATCATAATTTATAGAAGCGTTGATTTTGTAAAAAAAAACATTTTGAAGTTGCGTAACACAGCTAGTTTACATATACAGAAACGTAATGGTATCGAATATTACATTGAAAGGTTTAATATAAAACGAGGGTCATACAAGTCTCTCTTGGACTTACTTAGACACTTTAATAACCGATTCATAGTAAGTCGAATATGTCAAGACCTGATATTTCGCCATATAAACCATAGGGGTAATTGGAGCTGGGTGTCTTTAAGATCTTGGCGCTGTGTAAATTTACACGATTTAAACACATTCCAGTTTGATCCCTATGTATGGTGGCGTAAGTGTTTTCGTCTTACAGACAACCCTTCAGAAGAGGAGGTGAACCATAACCACGATGCTGGAAATTTTATAAGTCTTCTACTTCATTACCTGCCTACTATTGACGATCATATAGCATCTTCAAAAGCAACTTTTGCTAATTCCTTACATTTCGTATGTGATCCTGTTGAGCTGTTACAAGATCCTGGTATGGCCTATGTTTATACAGATATTATAGACCATCAGTATGTAGGGAATACTAAGGCTTTCCAAAACGATAGTAAGAGTTATAACATTTCCTAACGTTCACTACTTACCGCTGAGTAAGACTCAGTTGAGTTCAGTTCGTATTTATATAAGAGACGTTGAAGGCAACCCATACCCATTCACAACTGGGACAGCAGTGTGTAAAGTACACATAAGAAAGAAGCTCTGGTATATAATAATAATAATGGAAGGAGAAAGAGTCTTCAGGGGATCAAGAATGCAGAGGGGGTACGGGCTAGGTGGATTTTTTTTTCGTTGTTCCGTAGAGCTATACCATTGTTTAAATCAGGAAGTAAATATTGATAAAAGAGCGGCCAGGACAGGTATGAACACTCTCCAGGATATTATGGAAGGTGTCGACCCTCGTAGTGCTGTAAAACGCAGATTAACTGATGTTTCAGATGAAATGTTAGACGATGTTAAACGAAAAATACGCCGCAAGATGACTGGTAAAGGTGAAGGTCGTAATAAGAAACCTATAAAGAGGAATATGAAAAGACAGCTAAAGAAAAAGCCTATTGAAGTATTCGATATTAATTACAAATGTTAAGTGATAACTTTTACATAAATAATAATATCTTGCAACTATTTCTTATATAAGAAACGTTTAAACATATTTCTACTCATTATACTCCGAGCGGTTGTACCAGCAAGATGTATTTCCTCCACCCCTCTAGTCCAGGCTGTTGTAAGAGTGAGTTGGACCTGTTTTCCGTGAATCCTACAGAGATCAGTGCAAGTGAATCCAATTTTATAAGCATTAACCCAATTTACGTGATCACAAATACGGATGTACCTCTAGAATTCAACACCCCAGGCACCTCAGATCAATATTTTGACCCATTGAATGGGTTTTTATATCTGAAGACTAAGTTAGTAAATGAAGATGGTTCAGATCTCACGGATACCGAACACGTAGTGTACACAGAGATAAATTTCCTATATACATGCTTTAATCAAATTGAAGTGTTTTTAAATGAAACATTTCTAGGAGCATCAGCTGCAAGTTACCCTTACCGAAGTTATATTGAAACTTTACTGAATTATTCAGATGATGCTAAACAGTCCCATTTACAATCATGTGGATACTACAATTTAAAAGATGTAGAAAAGCATATGGACAACGCTGCTAAATCTAAAAATAACACGTACGAATATTACGGTCGTGTAAACGGTGACATATTCTCTCAGGAAAGACTTATTCTACCATCTGTGGACACTCGTATCAGATTAACTGGATCTACGCCCTAGTTTGCGCTTAAAAAATGTTTCCAACAGTTAATGCGGCAGGCCCTTCGTCTACGCCTTTCCCCAAAACCTATTTTCAATTTACTGGATTTATCTTTATATACGTAAAGTAAAATTATCTCCCAGTAAATATATGGAAATCGAGAAATCTCTTTTATCCGATACAGCAAAATATCCTATCAAGAGAATTGAGACTAAAATTTTTAGCTTTACTCAAGGCTTGTCGAGTATTAATATACCTAACATTGTCAATGGTATCTTACCTCAGAAAGTAATAAAAGGAATTGTAGAAAATGAAGCTTTTTCAGGAAATTATGGGAAGTCTGCATTTAAATTTACCCATTTCAGTCTTAGAGGAATCAGTCTACGCCTGAATGTTCAACCGTACGGTAGTGATTATGAGATGATATATGAAGGATCACATTCTCTATGTTCACAACCTTTTTACGATTTATTTGCCAATACTGTGTCATGCAGCGATAACGGGACAGGTGTCGATCTCAAAACCTACGCTGAAAACAGCAATTTATACGCGTACGATCTCACTGCTGATCTTTCAGCTTGTAATGCTTATCACCTCAATATCCTAAGAAAATGAACATTAGGGCTAAGTTTCAAATTTGATCAAAGTTTGAAACCCCAATCTCAGTTCTGGTGTATTAAGAACAACCTCAAATCATCGAGATTGACAGAGTACGAAATATAATCTTGATTTATTAAAGATGAATGAAGAAGAAATATTAAATGTCTTTAGAAACGAAAGAAGATTTTTAGGTGTATTCGCTTGTAATGAACTCGGCTCTGTGAAACTGGAAACAGATTCTGGACTTATCTTCAACACTTCTCCTCGGAATGTTACGAACAATATCATTTTAAACGTTATAAGAATAAAAATAATGTTACGTATTTACTTGACTCTCTGCATTTAGATTTTATGTTTAGTAATCATTATATAAATTCTTTTTTAAAATATAATAAAGTTCAATATGCTAAGACCTGTATGTTTTCCTGTACAACCAATCAGTTCTAATTTATGTGGTGTATACTTATTTATTTCATCCTATGTTTTTAAATTAATGTTTCTTTTAATTAAACTAATTAAAATATATATGATTGCTAAAAAATTTATATGTTAATGATTATGTAGTTTGCACTTATGTTATAAAAGCTTTAAAATAAAAAGCTTGTTTTTCCCACTTTACGATAGTAATATTTTATTCAAAGAACTAATTTTTATGTTATGTTTATACTAAAAGATATTAAAAATATGACTTGAATCAATAGATCAATAGATCACTGATGGGTAAGAAGAGGTGGAATGGGTGGTTTGATTAGCTGATTTACTGCTTTAGGGTCATTAGTAACAGTTCAAATATGACTTGAATCAATAGATCAATAGATCAATAGATCATGCGATAGGTAGGAGGGGTGGGTGGGTTGCTTGATTATTACGAATTATATAAATATATTAATATATATAATATAATAGATATATATACTAAAATAAAAGTATATATATATATATATATATATATATAGTGGTATATTATGTTATATATATATATATACATACTGTCACTGAGCCTGAGATAAGTAGCAAAAAACATTGACTAAAAGCGACATATATAAAAAATAGCAGTACTGTTATCATGAAAATAATTCTAACAGTCTGAACAGAAAAAATATACAGTCTTCTTCATGCTAATAGAGATAAAAAAAAAAAACTCCATTTGAAATGAAGACGAGAGCAAATATTCTATAAAATTGAATTTTTAGAAGTCAATACAAAACCTATACTCTAATGATGCTACACTATATAACCTAAAATTTCCACACATTCAACGTACTATCGCGTCATGATATAAAAAGATGTGCTATACCTCACTCTCCACTCTACTATATATATATTTAATAGATACAACATAGTTAGGGCGTTTTTACAATTGATTTGTATATACTTGATACTTAATTTTACAATATACTTATTTCCTATAAGACTAATTATTCAGATGTCCTGTAGTGATTAGTATTGAAACTATAAATATAAGCCACGTCGATATTCAGTTACTAATTTATAATGAAAACCATAACGTATCTGGAAAAACACTAGGCTCCACACTTACCTGATAGATGATATTTTCATATACTAGAGATTGAGCGATATTATATATTATATGATTCTCAGATAGATCACAATTTATACTTAGCCCTTATTACCCAAAGCTTCGTCTCTATATATATATATATATAGGTATCTGTAATAATCTTGAGGATATATCTTCAAATACCGTAAAATGATATTAAAATAGGTCTCTTACTTGCACCTCTACTCGAGTAAATAGTGTAAATGTACAGTAGCATTTATTAATGAGTTAAATAATATCGCTTATTCATTCTAATTTTCTATATAACTAGAAAATAATAATAAATGACCACAATCGTAATTAGGGTATATTAACGAAAGGTCCTCAGTAATAAGATTATATAATCACTATATACTAATGCTCTAAGGAGTGAAGTGATAAGCAGTAAAGTGAATGTAATATTATATAGGTTATATATATATATCCAAGCTACAGAGCGAAAAAATAGTATGTGGCTCTAAACTGTACCGCCAGCATTTCGTATGTATATACAGGACGCCATACAAAATTTGTACCGGGTAGAGGCGTACATGTAATCGTGTGACTATGTTCTTCTTCTGTACCAATCGAAGAGATACTTAGAGTTGTATCGCCTCTAACTAGAGACTTTTATTCGAGAGAAGATATATAGGTAAAGGCCGACGAACGACACCATATTGCTCAAGCGCGCTCTGAAATATATTCTTCCCTATATATGTTGGCTCTCTTAAATTTTTTTTATATTTTATTATTATCAGATTATGTTTTGTGTAAATTAATGTACTTATTACGATACTTGTTTATTATTTTCTTTTGTGCAATAACCAAAGCCTTTTGTACTTTTACGAGCAATATCGTCTCATTTTTTTTTATAGTTATATTTAATTAAGTAGAGAGTAGAGTTCCTTCCATGTCAGTTCATATTATTTATATAGAACTTTGGATACGAATAAAGATTTTATCCATATGTCTGAAGGATCATTCTCAATGCTTCGGATTAGCGATCGGTTTTTTCATTGAAAACTCGAATAACCAAAAATTCGTGCTTTACATGACTCACGTAGTGATGATCAGTAATTGAGGTTATTCTCAAAATGTTATTCATAATTTATGAGAAGTAATGATCTAGTAAACAAGGATATAGAGTATGAATCTGCTATATCAATATCACATTTCGGTCCCCACTTTTCAGTTAGAACTTAACATATAACGCTAGCCAGATGAGTGTATACCTGAATTTCTTGTGGTTTAAATATTAACAAATTAAGATGTGCCTTATGAGAAAGTAGTATACCGTGACTATTATGGTTCAATGAAAAAGATATAAAGATTTATATTTTTATTATCTCTACCTACAAGCACATCCAGACGAGCACACACGAGGATGAGTGCAACGTGTCTATGCGAAAAGTACTTCCACATGTAAACTATGTCAATCACTCAAAGACTAGCGTATATGCCATGTGCCATGGCATTCATTTAGGATCATAAAGTTGCTATACGTAATAGAATTTTACATTATGGATTTTTTAATTTTATCACTTATATTGTTTTTAAATATTCTATATAAATGTTTATCATATTACCACCATTTATAAACATATAGCTCCAGGGTCTCTTCATGTACTCTCATCATATAATTCATTTATATCTTGATACATAAGCTTATTTGATATCTATTGATCTATTGATATATATCGTAGTATGGTCACATTTCATATAATATGGAGTATAGATATGTATAAGCTCATATTATAATAAGTAATTATATTATATATATTAGGCTAATCAGACGTTCGTTATAGAAATGTATAGATGTAAAGAAAATATTAAAATGAATATAAATGAAAAATAAAGTAAAGAAAAAATAAATATTTAACATAATATTAACAATGAAGAAATTATATAGATAAAAGAGAAAGAAATAGGAAAAAAGATAATGACTAAAGATAATAATAATATATAAGTATTGAATAAATTAAGTAGAAAAAATAAAATATTAAGAAAGAAAAATGAAAATAAGAAAATGTGAAATAAAGAAACAAGGAAAAGTATAACATTAATGATGATGATGGTGAATATGTAGATGAGATGTAATTAAGAGAACGACACGCAATTGGATGAAAAGTGGTGTGTGTGACGTGGATAAGCGAGCATAGTGATATGAAAGTATTACAGCAAAGATGCATGCAAAGACAAACGGGAATATGTATCTCCGATAAATAATGGATACAAAAAACACACACAGTGTTATAATATTTTATAGAGACTATGTATTTTTCCGGAGCAGAGAATGTAAAAACACAATTAATTTATATACCAAGGAAGGAGGAGGAAGCTAGTAAAGTAACTAGCATTGCATAATAAACGTAACCTATTCATGCTCTTTCCAAGCATATAATATTCTTCTGCTAATTTAATCATAATTGTTTTAATTTATATACATTATTGATATCAATAGTTATATATAAAAAAAAATATTTATTACTATATCCATAGATGTCTAATATTAAAGTACATATAGAATAGATTCAACGTAAATAATATATATGTGCTACATATACCATTAAGCAAAAAATTATTTATTATATTCCAAATAAATATAACTCGTATAAATAAAATAGATGTTTAGACTAGCGTAGGTTTATTTTTATGGAATAAAATATCTATGTTCAAAGTAAGGAAAGTAATGGCTCATCATCAGGATACTAGCATAATAATAGCAGAGTTATAGACTAACCGAAAAACTATATTGGTAATTAAAAATCATAAAAACATAAATTTCACATTTCTTTAACACTACTAAATCCTATTTCACCCAGACCATCTACTGCCATATTATTACTTACATTAGTTATATCTTAGATAATCTTAATGATTCAGGCTTACATATATCAGAGTATCATTTCGTGAAATATAACTTAGCACAAAATATATATAATAGTTCTTTATTTACTAACTCATAGTATATATATTAGAATAGTAGGTAATTTTGGTGAGAATCCTAGCGCTAACCATTGTTTTATCGTATATAATTATAATAAAGCTATACATTTAACATTACTCACAGATAAAACTTAAGAATATAAATGTTAACAACGACATAAAACCTAGCATCATACCTTTAACGCGCAAATTAAACTACTAATCATTTAAACAAATAGTTCCATTATATCTATTATACAACAGTTATAATATAAGTACCTTGTCAACAGCGCACACAAAAACGCAGTTTAACCTAATTTCAATACACACATTTTTATTAATTCAAGAAGCGAACAGTCAGTCTCTATTGTTCCTTTTTAGTCAATGTAGTGTTGGAGATTATTATTGATACCACTTGATTCAATAATATATACCTCACGTTTTTAGCTTCATTCATCACCTTTCAACATGAGAGACACACATATTATAACACTCACGCAGAGTAAATTTGAGAGTCTGATTTCTTATCATTGTCCACTCAGGAACCAATTCCTGAAGCGCAATTTGTCCATTATTATTACCTATCATGGCGTGCTGAATAGATCAGTCTGCTATACACCCAGTCTGTGGCTCACAGTTTGAAATCATAAACATTAATGACACTAACAAAAATATAATGCAGCACAAATTTATTTATTTTATTCAATTCAAAAAATAAATTTAAAAACATCCTTTAAAAAATAATAAAAGTAGCAAGATTTTGTTTTCTTGTTCCATATTTAATAATCTTAGTGACGGCAACAGGTAATCACATAATAATATATTATATATAAATTCAGAAGCTATATAAGTCTCACAAAACATAACCATTAAGGAATACACATATTTTTCAAACTAATTAAATTCCAAACAGGGTTGGCTATAAACCAAGATTTATTTCAATCATTTTTACACAATCAACAGATATACAACACTGAATAAAAAAAATCTCAATATCATTAGTAATAAGTGATTATTGAGTTTATTGATGTTTTTTCACACAAAATGATGACATAAATACTAAAGCTTGTATATATTCCTAGTAAATCAAACCATTCCTGATTTACTCTACTTCCGCTTTACTTCACCTAAAACTCTATGGATATTACATTTTTCGTCCTTTACTATCTCTCATTCCAATTGGACATACTATCCTCTTCTGGATTCCTAATATCTTAATACTATTTTCTGTTTATGTTTCATTTTTGGATTAAACATGAGGTAATCAGATAAATATATAACACTAAGTTTTGGTCTATATAATAATTTACTGGAAAATTGAATCACAAATCTGTTAATGGTGATCCCTGAAGCTAATTTTCACATGCAGTTCATTTATTCTTCCAGTATCTCACATATAGTTCTATTTATAATGCAAACATAACTTTCATGATTTCTCTTCATAATAAAGACTAACATATCATAAAATGCACTGAACCCATAACGTGATATACCAGAAATAAGCTTTTGTAGGGAAGTGAGATGAGACTTAAAAATAGGACCCTTCATTACTCTTCGATGAGCCCATTAACTTCACATACTTATACATGTGAACGTAAAGACCCATCTCCTCAAGGCATATAGATTCTCTCTAAACATAAGCCATACTCCACATCAGTCTTTAAGAAACTTTATATTAAGTTAATATACTATAAAAAAAAGATCGCATACAGAACGTAACTGTCACACTTTTTCATATATACCGCATCACTAGTAAAACCATTTCTAATATTCAGAGTTATCCTTGGTTAAAATGTTGTATCACTATGCCTAATATACATTACTATTTTGAAAAATAAAAAACAGCTCAGTCTATAGTTATCATACAGACATAACATGCTTATAAGCAACCACCGCTTAACCTGTACTTGTGTCATCAGTCTATCCTAGGAATCTTAAAGGCGCGCTACTCTTCTAGTTGATGTGAAACTATTTTACATGTGTTATAAACTTTTTCTCTTGGTTAACTAGAAGCTCATATCACGAGAGTCAATTGAACGCTTCTATGATAGACATCTCATTCTCTTAAATAAACTCATGAGTAAACTAAGAAGCACCTTCTATATGATCACACATCTATATATAAAGCGTGAATAACTCTTCTTCTCATCGTGAATTTAGTGACGGCAAAGCGAGAGTAATCTAACGGCGTGTGAATCATTTACACAATAGAAAAATTATATAGGAACATTTCACATATATCATGATATTTGCATTCCTGAATATAACTATCGCTCTCGCGCACTCCACTTATAAATCACAGAGCACACATTTGACAAAAACTCTCTACGAGCAGCACCACGTGCTAATCCACAGCTATTATCCACTTGAAGACTAATTTCTACATTAAGAAAGGTTTATCACGTCTTTATTACTAAAAGCGCTAAATCTCGCAGATCATAGCCAAAAAATATGACTCGGCCGTCCAGGTTATTTTCCTAATAGTAATCCAATACATTATAATAACAATCACATTAATACATCTTTACCTTCAAAACTTGCTTAACTCGAGAGGAAGCTGTTACATAGAGCTCCATATAAACATTGAACTACAGCACCAATAGTGTCGATCTCTTGATATTATAATTACTATGGTATACGCTGGTTTCGATAACTACTCAGCCTCATCAAAGATTTTATCCAAGCTTACAATATATCATTCAAATAAATATTTCATTCACATGTCATCTCATTCTCTGAAGACTATCTCACCAATAGAACAAGCGCAAAATTAACTGATAAAAGACTGGTATAATTGACTTAACTCTCAAATGTCGAATCTACCTCTTTTGCCTCTAGCTTATAAAATCCAGTCCTTCTACAGTAAGGAGCTTGTATTATCTCTCTCTACTGACAAAAATCCTTAACGATACATCACTCGCTTCTATATCGATTTCTAACGTACGGTTTATATTCATTCTGATTCTATTTTAACCTTTAGCTAAAAGTAAAAATATCGCTCGCTTCTGCATAAACTTACTGCTTAAATAACAATTTGTCTCGTGCTCCTTCCTAGTCTCGTGTAAAGAAAACTCGAAGTGTCCTTCTCCTCACCTTTCACGGAACGTCTTGTGAATCTAGAATGCTCACTCTCTCCGCGACAGAGCCATCCTCTTAAGGAGAGCCGCTGGGCGAATCTCTCCTACATTCTCTCATATGAGATAGAACAATTCCTTTGGCGGTACACGTTTTTCCCATGTGTTGCTATATACTTCCCTAAGAGTATGTTGTAGGTGAATGATCTTTATTGTGCTGCAGTTCCCAACATCGACACATCCAGTTAAGCCTTATGAATGTCACTTAAAAGATGGCTGCTCACTATAAACACACTATCCAAGTTTTTGTTTATTAGTATTGGCGTTGAGCAGAAATCTCGTTATAGGTTATTTGTTTAAATGAGTCTCGATTACACATAGGTCTCACTCACACCAATTAAATAGTTACAATCGCCCTACCAGCTATGACGCTACTTAGTTCAAAAGGTACAACCACTTTTGTATTTAGGTTTCCCAACTGCTTTGTGATATTAATCATCTCAGTACTGATGTTTTTAGTTCAGAAAATATTGATTGTTTAGCGGGCTTAGGTAAACTTTTCACTATGTATTCAGCACTACACATCGAAATACTTGTCGAATTTCGCTTTCATCTATGGTGAAATCTCGATATTTGTTTTGAAATGTGTTATTTTTGTGTGGGACCACTGTCTCTAGTTTTGTCGAGTAATGAAGGATGATGTCTTAGGCATAGAAGTGGATAAATGAATCATTATATTTAATGTTATTGCTATGAGCGCTCATGGCACATCACTTATGATAGAGAACAATTGTAGTCAAATAATTTACAATTCTATATTAAGCTTACTCTACAAAGTAGTGCAGCACTTATAGCAATAATGTAGAGCTTTCACTTAGGCTTGCAGATAATCACTTGAAAGTAATTCGAGCGATTCAAAAACGTGTGTAATAAGCTTGGAATCTTCTTGAATGATAAGAGATAAATGGGGATTAAAGACTTATTTGTGACTCTCGACCCTCTCCGTTATATATATGGTAAATAAGCAAGTTAGTAAAAGCCAGTATAGGTTTTTATAATAGCTGTTCTCTATGCTGTATAGACTCAAGGGACAGGTTGAGAACTTATTCATAAGGTCCTATATGCTTTATTTAAAATGATGCATTTTGATCATCCTATTAACTTAAGCTTCAGGGAATGAGGAAGAGAAAATCCCCTAGTTGGCATTCAATAAATTTTAGGTTTGTCACCCCTTTGTATGTATTTATATAATGTTAGTAAAAGGTTATAATATTTTAACCTTTTTGTTAAATAATTTATACTTAGTAATGGAATAAGCAAGTTAGAATAGAGAAACTAAGTTATGTGGTGCACTCAGCATAACTCACTCGAATAGAGAAGTCTATGTACATACGTACACATATTCGATAAAAGAGGCTATGCTCACACTCACTATGAAACATAGTGTACTCACGATTTGGGACTCTTACTTAAAGGTAATAGTTATATAAAGAATTCATCGGTTTGACAGAGAAAAGGGCGTATCACGAAATGATTATACTCGAATAATGGGGCCTGAATCATTAGTATTACGAAAGGAATTTCATGGAAGGCGGTTATAATGGCTTGATGATAGAGGAGATGAGTATTAATAGATGGGATTTTATTATAATTACTGATTTATACTTAGGGTAATTTTACTGCTTTAGGAAGATTATCGGTAAATATTATATAACACGTTTTAACTTACGATATTTTATTACAATTTAGAAATAACTTACTTTTACGTTTTATTGTATTTGGATAAAACTTTTATTGCTATGTGTTGCAATTATTACGTGATATCTATGTTATGCTTAATTAGAACATCTAGTTAAATGATTAAATTTTTTGTTAAATATTTTAATTATTTTGATGATAATGTAAGCTCAACATGAATTTAGATACTTATGACTCGATATAAAATTTAATTTGAATTTTGTAACAAATTTTGTCTAAATAGAGCTATAATCTGATATTGATTCTGAACTGGGTTCTAATTATTGTACGTTATATAGTTCGTAGTCTATCTAGTTATCTTTAATTTTTATATAATAATATACTATATATTTCTCGCTTTCTTGCGAGAGACATTTTGTATTTTCCGTGTGGTAATATTCTTTCTTCCTCTCCTCTCGTTGTGCGTGTCTCACTCTCTCCTGTTTATTTTTAAATACCTCTTGTGTATATTGTGTCTTCATCTTTATTTACACACTACTTTTTTCTTGTATGTGCAATAAGTGTTTTAATTTCTTCTTTTACTCGCTACATTTAGCTCTTATGATTATCCATTTTCTCAATATTTTTTTTCAATAAAAATACCGTCATAATAGAAATTCCAAGTATCATATTATCTATAATATATCGTTTTTTTCTTATTATTTGGCTTTAAATAATAATCTATTTGTTAGGTTCAATTTCGTACATGTAGCTTCAATGTAAAGAGTGGTGAAAATATATGGATAGATTTTCGATTAACTCTCACATATACACTGCACTCCGGCTGAATTATAGATTAGGATTTCTGTCTTTTAGCCGAACCCGTTACCTAAGGTTTTAACTCAATACAATATAGAGTTAAAGTGTGGACATAACGCGAATCAAAGGAGTTGACTAATGTGAATGAGGGCCGTAGAAACAAACCAATATGACATGAGCTGTAACGTGTTATTATTAGGTACTATTTTAAATAGTGTGTAGTTACGATGATACAAGTTTTATTATTTATGGGACAACCTGGACAGTATATAGTCTATTATGAATTATGATATATCTATTTATTTACAAGACTTTCTACTGATGGTGTATAACAATTCCGTTTATAAGTACATATAAAAACGTAATTAACTCACTTTGTCCGGGTTTACTACGATATTTTATTTGAAAGAACTTATATAGTATGATATATTTGTCGATCCGTGTTATAGGGATATAAACCTATTCTGAACTCTATTGATTTACTATGCTCTTAGGTCTCTGTGCAATTCAAGTAAAACTTGTCATGTTATACATTAATAAACGCGCGGATGCAGCGGAAAATGAGTCTTGGCATTCTTATCATTTTCGATATTGCGCCATAAGCACTCGATTCCTCCAGTTATTAATGCCACTCGCGTGTGTTACATGAGTTGCCAATTTGTGAATAACTCATTTTCTCCGAGGAGCGATGGTGTAATCTGATAACTCATCGATGTTATAGCCAGGGAGAACTCACAAAAAGTACAAGCTCGGTTGAAAAGCAGTATCGACTTTTAAGTAGTAAGACCCGAGATGGGAAGACTTCAGACTTTAACTGTGAATCGTCTACATCTAAGTGCTTTCGTTATTACACCATCGCTAGATACACAACGGACGATTTTTCTTCAGGTTAGCCCACAGGTAAATTAACTCCTATAGTGACAATTAAGATGAGAAACGGGAGGTACTCGCTCGGAAATACGACCTTATGGAGGCCAGCTTGGAAAAAATAGTAACCCCATTATTTACCTCATCACATCCAACTCTACCGACGGGGGAACAGAGAAAACGACATTAGGGTTGGGTGTTTACGTTAATAAGGCATTTTAGCAATGGAGTGCACAGGCTACTATTGCTTGGGTTGATAATCCCTAATTGGATGGGTTGCCGATTCGTCTCCTTCTATGCTATACGGTGTGTTCATCTATGTTACCATACTGTAGTAGAGTCGAAAGAAAGAATCTCGTTACCTTTTGGGTCTGGTTTTATACATGACGAATTTCGTCAGTAAGGGACATTTTCGCTGTTGGCGTTGTCTTGTAATTATGAGATCACATCGTTCTACGCCGGGTATATACTGCTCTTCGACTGCAAGACATGTTAGTTAAGTGTGTTCCAGAAATTCATTCTCATTTTGACACTTTCGCGTAGTCGTAGGTCCTCTCTATGAGTTAAAATATGTTCCAACGCAGTTTCTGCCTCGGATTTTCTCACAGGTTTATATATTTATGTTTTGTGAGGTCAGTTCTACACTACACACAAAGAAAATGTTATAGAGAGCTGAAACTATACTCCATGATTGTACCTCCGAGCTCCGGTAGCTTCGGAGTGCAAGTAGATTGAGAATAACTGCCGTTATTCATGGTCGGTTGTATATATGACCTCACGGTTGCTCCTCAAAGATTATCGATACCGCGGAAGCTTGGAGGATAATTAAAAGGCTCCAGAGTATTTAATTTCGTAAATCTGCATGCCATATATTGGCATCGCGTTGGTTGAGAACTCACTCATAATTATGGGTTAAACCGCCTCGATTAGTCGATGCACGGTCTTACGCAAAATACGGATATAAGCTGTAGCACTACGATGGGTTTGCAAGGTTTTCATACCGCATGTCTTATAATGTTTTTGACAAGAACTAATTGTATGGGTACGGCAGAGATAATTCCAGGAAACACAATTTCTCCCGACACCGAATGTCTATGTCCACACTCTTTCAGTTCGTTAACGCTGATAATATGGTCTTCGAGCATTCGCGTTCATTCATCTGAAAACTGAGTGTATATCGAGGGCCATGTATCCGGGTGGTCTAACAAATGTGTAAGGAATATCGAACTGTAATTGGTTAAACATACTACATGTTCTTAAAGAGGTCGACATACTCGAGGATCTTAATCATATTTAGCCTCATGGTGTAACATTGGTTATGGGAATTAGTCATCACCGGTTATCCAGTTTTAGTCTAGCCTGTAGATTCAATGTGTGAGGTTGTGGAGGGCGTATAATGCGATATATCAAAGTGTGCGCAAATAACTATCAGCATTGGATACGTTTTACTTTCTCTCTGGCAGATTGAGGTTCCAGTGTGGAGTGACTGTACAATGAAAGTGCAATTGAAAACCCGTCAAAAGATGCAGAAAAAGTTACGGGTTGTTTAGGTGGAAGTTTAGCTTGAGGCGGTGTGGTCATTGAGATATTACGAGTCTAGGTATTTCATGACTGGTGTTGGAATCTCTCGGAGAACCTTATTAATCTCATTTAAATCAGAACCTCTGGTCCTTAAACTAATTCTAGTATAACGCAAATTCTTGTCTCTTTTATAGTTTGGATTGAGAATGCACGGAGGGTTTTCCAAACGAATCTGGATATCTCGTTCAATATATTTATATAAATCAACAAACTTAAGAGTCATTAATGCCCGATTTTAAGTTTTAATTTCCTTTTTATCCATTTTCTTAGGTAATTCTCATAATGAAATTAAACATTATAATTCTTTTTCGACTCATATCGTTCTTTTACTTCAGCCCTCTTACCTATGTGTGGAACTTGTTTTTAGTTTGGTTATTAAGATTGATTCATAGATTGTTTAGGCTCTTGTAGTGGTTATTCGATGTCGGGC
The DNA here is from genome assembly GCA_015478945.1 of Trachelipus rathkii. Taxonomy (NCBI): domain Eukaryota; kingdom Metazoa; phylum Arthropoda; class Malacostraca; order Isopoda; family Trachelipodidae; genus Trachelipus; species Trachelipus rathkii. The sequence continues at coordinate 22,464 of JABUQX010075972.1, forward strand.
GATAATTGTTGAGCAATAAATTTAGCTGTTGCGTTTATAAGTATGATAGCAACACGTAGTTCCATAGGTTTAAACTCTACTGAAGGATAAAACTTTGTTTAGACACTTTATCGGCGTGTATAAGTTTCCTGAGAATCCCACTGCACATGGAGGAGGTTTCCTCGTATGGTACTAGGATCGATTTAATACTAGAGTCAATAGATCTATAGAATTTAAGGCACTCGCGCGAGTTTGCGGCCCGAAGCACGCGGAGGTATGTAGGGTGATTTTTACTGATTGTGTTGATTCTCGTATATTTAGTATTATACATATTTTGTAACAAGAAATTAAAATTAACAATTTTTAATGTTAGTGTATTGAGAATATTCGATAAAAACAAGAAATAAACGTAATATTCTTTTATATGAGTATAAAAATCAAAATAAAGTATTTAATTAATACAGACAATAAAGTATAAAAAATGTTAAAAGTTCTTTTCTCTTTATATATAAAAAATCAGAAAAAGTATTGTAGTTATTGAGGAAGGTATTAATACAAACACTTAACACTAAATAACGCTATTTTTTTTTAAAAAAGCTACAATGCTCATATAAAGGTATGGTAAAGGGCGGACGTTCTGTTAATTGTCACCCATTTGTAGTTACTTTACTGTTGTCTAGTATGGAAATTTGGAAATGTCAGCTCTTTTTATTCGTTCGTGTATAGTATGTTAGAGGTCTAACTCTGATCTCGTGTTCGCCCCTGCAGACACCAATTAGGAGTTGGAAATATCTTTCCCACGGAGTAATTGACAGAAAACAAACGTTCATGTAATGAATAAATACCACATACTCTCATACAGCCAGAATATGAGGCTTCATGCCAAGAAAAATCACCTCTTGTATTCGCCCTTAACTCTAGTCTACCTTTCCTGCCGAGAATTGCAATTATTCAAGGTCATCTCGGAAATGCCACTAACGTGTATTTTATTAAAATGGTTAACGGGAGGTTCATGGAGAAATTGGCCAAGTTTGCCTTAATCTACTTAATGATTTTAAGGCAAAAATTAACTCTCGGATTTAGATTAAACAATCTTTATTCCAACAAATTTAACTAATTGGTAAATAAATGTGCACTAATCATTTTATCGGGGTATAAATTATATTCCTCCTTTCATCGAGGTAAGCTATATATATTGGGTAAGGAAGACCATATAACCGTTTTTTCTTATATGATAATCATATGATAAATTATATATAAATTGTTTTGAATAAATATTAAGTGTTTATATGTTAAAAAGGGTAACTATACGTTTTATTTGTTTGCATTTAATTTAGTTAGTTACTTATTATACTGTTGATATATATTCAAGTAATTATATATAGGTAAACTATTTGTTAATTATAATATATTATTATTGATTTAAGATCTGGTTTATATCAGTGTGTTCTTAAAATATAGTTAAGGGGTTTGCAGCGATCAGAAGTACATGTACAATATATTAAATTCTATTTTTTTGCCTATTCTGGAGTTCAGGTTATTAGATCTATGTTAGCATTTATTGAGTTTAGTAAAGCCTTTTTTGTTCTATTGTTAGCATTTTAATATTCACGCTTGATTTATTTGAAATTCCATGTATTCAGGGTATGGTTTTTTCCACGATAATGGAATCGATTTCATTAGGCCAAAATGGGTGATTCAGATTGTTATTTGACTCAGAAGAGTTTTTACGCGGTTTCAGAAATAGCTTTACACATACCTCAATTTAAAAAGTAAAATAACAGTATGATATGTTTAGAAATATGTTTGAAAAGATGTCCGGTTATCGCGTGCCAAACTAGGGTCGATTTCCGTTATCTATAGAAATGTTAGTACTTTACTGTTGTTAGTATGAAACTTTATTAAATGTGTAGTGCTGATCTCGTAAGTTATCCTGTGGTACGGGCCCTTAAAGACTTTTTGTTCAATTTTGTCTTTATAATATTTTTTTCTTTGTCAGGTTATGATATCTTAGGTCTTATCGTATGTGATGCCTGGATTAACTCTCTTTGGCGTCCTCGTTATCACTATATTCATTGGATCAGTGTCCGCACATAAATTACCTCATAGAAAAGTTTTATGTTACTGATTTATTTTTTTCCGCCCTTTATATATCTATGCTTCAATTATTTAAATAATAAATAATTAATTTGAATATGTTATAGGATATTAATGCTTCATCTAATTATAAATGTCAGTGTAAATAGGGTACGTTTTTTGATTGCTTAATATTAATTGTTAGTTTACTATTACTGTTGTTTAAGTAGTAGGATTAACTTTGTTTAAAGTTAGCGAGTTTTAATTTTTGATGCTTAAAGATTAATTGTATAGTGATTTATTGTTTACTCAGTTGAGTAATATATATTTAATATTCTTTGTATAGTTTTACGTGTAATAAATGTATAGCTTTAATTGATGAGTAGTAAAGACATTTGTTTATGTTAACTACATATATTATCGTATATATTGGTCAGTATGTATGTTTAGGTTAGTAATATATATAATATAAATATTATATACAAATATATAAATAGAATAATTATTATTGAAAAAAAAAAATACCGCATAACTTTCCCCTTTGAAGAAGATGCGGCGTCTGAAACAAACAGACAACCATAGATACACAAATGTTGGAGCTTCAAAGTTCTTTAGGTTAAATATTGGCATGTTAATGTAAAAATAACAGTGATATGTTAGAGATAGGAGCTCTCGATTGAGAATGAGGTCGTGGATTATATAGTGTGTATTCATTGGTGTACTGGTTTGCCAAATGTTTAGTTACTATTAACTGTTGGATGTAAAGTATAACATTACACTTGGAACCTGTACTGTCTCAAATTCAGTTAGCATGTTCATATTTCTATATATAGTGCTTAAGATATGTTATTATTAAGGTTTGTAATTTCTTGATTAATATTTATAATATTTCTTGAGAGTTTACCGGTTATGATTAATGTTTAAGCTTTATTGATAGTTGAAGAATCATTTGTTACATAAATATTATATATATACGTTAGCAATATAATTATTCGTTTATATAGCTATCAGTTATACTAATGTTTAGGTTATAGGTTATATATATATATATATTATATCACACAGGAAGGTAGTCATTTTTTTTCGCGAATATGGACAGGCTGTTGGTAATTGATTAGGTAAATCTTATTGTCCATTTTTATTAAAATTTGCTAAATTTTTAAGGAACTTTGTGTAACCATAAGTACTAATTTAATAATTAGGTCGACAAATAAATGGCAAACGATTTTTAATAGTAAAAAATATAAACCCTTGTGGATTATGTGTTAGGTAAGATATCGTATTATTGCAAAATGATAGATTTTGAGATTCTCTTCAATTGTTTTGAATGTATAGTTTGTAACATTTCTGCCCTGCTATTTACAACTTTTAGCTTGGCTTATATCTTCTTACAATAAGTTATGTTATAGCATCGCGCACGAGACTAATTGTCTCAATAGTTTTAGTCGTTCGTATTATCCGCTGTCAAGATATGGTGCGTTTTAACTTCCGAGTACACAGTTGATATGTTACAATTAACTTACTTTCCTGTACATTTTCTCAGTGTTTCATACCTAGTCTCTCTTTCTCTCTCTCCACTCTTGCATCTTTCGAATGACCTTTGTTTACTGTTAGCTATATTCGCTTGGTCATGTATGATGATCTAAGGCCACTGGGAACTGATAAGTTCTTGTCTCTAAATCTTTACTGTCCTTCTTTCTTTCAATTTGTAAAAACACTTCTTACACTCTAGTCTGATTATGCTATATGACTTACTGTTTCGATCTAAAACGTGTGAATATTGCTACTTTGTTTCTTATTGTGGCTCTTTTAACTCGTTTATTTCTACTTTTTCACTTGTTGTTATTATTATTGAACTACTTTGTTCAATTGTTTATGTGTGTTCTTCTTTATTTCCGCTGTCTTTTAAAGAATCTTATGTTTAGGTCTTGTTGTCGTCTTACTTCTATTTTATACTCTCTTGATTCGTTCCAGGTTACTGCTACTTATCTCTATGCTTTCATCTTTGATGTGAAGAACTTTGTTTTACGCTTTTTCATACTATCTTTTCGCTTTTCATTTTCTCAGTGTGCTATAAATTCAGGTCTTACCTCTTCTGGTCTATGATCTTTTATCTTTTTTCGTCTCTCATCATCTCTTTCCTCTTCATTCTCGTCTCAACTTTTCGTTAAACTTCTATTATCTACACTTCATCTCATTCTTGACTTCTTGCTCTTACGATCTCTCTTCTCAATATATAATGTATTTGAGAAAGAGTAGTAGTAAATAGGATTAAAAAATGGAGTATAGGATACGTTTTGATTGCTATATATTAATGTTTTAAGTTTAATCATTTACTGTATGTTAAGTATGGATTACATTTGTATAATGTTAGCTTTGTTTATTTCTGTGACTTAAGATTAATGTTATTGATTTTTTAGTACGTATGTATTATTATATATTTCCTAGTTTTATATCCGGTTAATATTAAATGTTATAAGTCTATATTGATGTGATGAATAAGAACTTATTTATGTGAATATTTACGTACTACTAATTAATATAATTCTCACGTAGGAAAAGGTTTCGTATGAATTATTTAGGTTGATAAGTAATATTATAATATATATATATTTATAGGTTAAATGAAAAAAAATTTTTTAGTATTATTTAATTGTTATACTATTCATATGTAATAAAATAATAACCTAATGATATTATATTATTAAGTTTAAAGAATGATCAGCTCAATAGATGATGACATTAAGATAGTATATAAATAATAATAAATATAAAATTATATAGAGATTAGGATTACGTTTTATGATATATAAAGCATAAATTATTAATTTGTTATAGTACATATTAACTGTTAGTTTATAAAATAAAATATAATAAATACTATTGATATAAAATTTAATTAATGGTTAAGCTTGTTATATATTATATATATGTTAAGTAAAGGATATGTTAGAGTTTATATTAGTATCGTTAGATTTAATTAGACTCTCCGACTTTTATAATGAGAGATTAGTTCTCTATTAGGTTATTGACTAGTATGCTCTCGGAGCTTTATTGATGTGAAGACTTTTGTTACGTTAGCAATATATTCGTGGTCAGTATGAATTGTTTAGGTGGAAGGTAATAGATAAGTAATTTTTTTAGGTATCTATACACTGTAATGTAATGAGAGTAAATTGTCTTGTATCAAATGTCTGGACATATTAATATGTAAAATTATAACCGCTGATATGTTTTAGGAGATAATAGTTTGAAGAGAGGAGTGTAGGGAAGGGGGCGGGGATGGGAATTTTGTTTGCAATGGTTAGTTACTTGTTAACTGTTGTTAAGTATGGAGGACTTTGTTAATGTTAGCTGTTTATTCGGTGGTAAGATATGTTCGGTTTTGTCGTTGTATACATTAATTCTGAATTCATGGTTATGATATGTTAGCTTATTGATGTGAAGACTTGTTACGGTTTGACATATATTCTCGTCTTGTCCAGCCTCCTTTTCAGCTCTACCGCGAGAGCAGAGGTATGATGTCTAGAGCCAGCAGACACAATAGCAGCAGCTGCGTGTGACTCGATAAGTTTTAGCTCTTAAATGTTACGTTCAGTTGTTAATGTAAATAACAGTGAATGCATGTAGTAGCGCAAGCTTGATGTTTCTGGAAAAAGTAGTGACACTCAGAGGGATATTGCGACAAGTGGAGTTAGGTTACCTTTTAGACTGTTTGCTTAGATATGGAAAACCTGTAGTTTATGTTAGTCCTTATTATTTTCTGCTGCTTAAAATCAAAGATAATGTTAGCGATTTTTGATCGTAGCTTATATACGTGTATGCATTCTGAGTGTTCAGGGTAGTTACAATGCGCTTAGGCTTTATTGCACTCTAGTGAGAGACTTATAAAACGAATCAATAATGCATCAGGATCAAAGCAGCGGGCGTGGGCTCGCGAGTGGGTGTGGGCGTAGCTCTGCGGTGCGGCGCAGAGTTATGACGCATCCGGTACGGGGACATGCACGGCAAAAAATAATAATCGTTAATTAAACATTTACTATTTATCTATTTTTATTTTTTTAATTATTTAATTTATTTATTTATTTATTTATTTATTTTTTATTCGGAAAAAAACTTTTTCCAGGATTTTCAGGGTTGCCAACGAAAAGAGCGGAAAATGCTTAAAAAAAGGGGCAAAAATGCTAAAAAAAAGGAACAAAATATGACTAGGTTGCCAGATTTGTCGCTAAATCTGTCATCCTCGGATCGGTGTACACTACTACTGCTGATCGTATATAAATATCTCACAATGGGTAGAATCTTTTAGTCTTTTTCACAATTACATTCTGCAACTATAGAGCAGTCTCAAGCACCTGTCTTTTTCTCACATACACAAGAATATGTCATGGTACACTTACACGATGCAATATCAAATAGCTTTGATTTCGGTTCAGCCACGAATTCTTCTATTTTTTTTCCTTAAAACTCTCTTTCCCTGGTCTCTGTTATACGATTTTCTTAAATTATAAAATGAATCATAAGCAAGTTTACTTGCGATTTAGGATTGCAAACAAATAACACGCACTGGCAATCTCATTTATTAGATCTAGTAAAATACTTCATATATTTGTAAACAAATAAAACCTCGATTTTTCACCGTTAGAAAATTTTAGTCCTAATGCGCGAATTCAAAATGAAGCGTGTAATTTTTGAAAATATTTTTTCTATTATCTCGCATCAAAAATGAAGTACCTAGACGCTATTAGAAACCAAAAAAAAGTAACTTCTATAATTTTAGCGCAAAGGTAAATTTTTTTTTTTTTTTTATCATTTTTTCTGAACTTTAATCCCTTTGCTCGAACTGAAGATCAAAAAATATGAATTTTTTTCATTAACATTTAGTTGATTAGCATACAGATACGCAACTTTTGCGCCCTATTAGAATTCGATACTCGAAAAATTGAATTTTTCCACTGACCCTTATATATATATATATATATATATATATATATATATATATATATATATATATATATATATATATATATATATATATATATATATATATATATATATATATATAGTTTAAAAAATCATAGAAGAAAAATTTTATTTTTTAATACATATATTGTTTGATTTCAAATTGCAGATTCGCGTCTCGTTCTACTCCCTCATTTCGGCCCTGAGGTTTTACAGAATTTTGGGTATTTTCGTTCTTCTGCTTCCGATAAATTTTTGTCTTTACGATATCGTTATCAAGGAGGTAAGTCTCTCTCTCTCTCTCTCTCTCTCTCTCTCTCTCTCTCTCTCTCTCTCTCTCTCTCTCTCGCACACACATACACACATATCATATTTACGTTGATATATAATTAAAAACGGCAGGAAAATCCCAACTTGCGGATATTGCCTTTATCATTGTTAACTATTATTATTATTATTATTATTATTATTTTAATTATTATTATTATTATTATTATTATTATTATTATTATTATTATTATTATTATTATTATTATTATTCGACTATCATTTTATAATTGCACAAATCATCTTCCATATTAGTATAATAACCACCTACCTGTTTGTTGTTACCTTAGTATAACTACTCTTCAAAATTGTGTTAGTATTGTTTAGTAGAATATTATCTAAAATAAGTGGTTTTTTTAATTTATTTTTTTTTTGAAAAAAAAACACGTTTTTTTTTAAAACAAAATGTTTTTTTTTTTGTTTTTTTTTAAAATTACCTCTTTTTATGTATATTAAAGATGTTTTAAATTATACAGTAGTACCAATACCCCTTCTAGGCCTAAATATTGACTATTAATACGGATTTTATATATACAGTGTGTATATATATATATATATATATATATATATATATATATATATATATATATATATATATATATATATATATATATATATATATATATATATATATATATATATATATGATCAAAAAAGGATGGTATAACAGGTGGTTTTGGGGTGTCAGGAGAAAATGAGAATGGTAGGAAGGTGATTGATTTCTGTGAGGAGAGAGGTATGTGTGTGTAAAACTTTTTTAAACACAATAGTATTCATAAGTATACTAGAGTTGGTGTAGGTAGATGATATTATCGAAGTGAAAAGTATGATTGATTTTGTGTTGGTGAAGATGTTGAAGTATGTGTTGGATGTTAAATCAGTGAGGGGTTTAGGAATGGGATTATCGGATCATTATGTTGTTTTATGTAAAATTAAGTTAGTGGGGACTTGGATGGAGAGGGAAGGTGATGCTGGAAGGAAGTGGGTAAATTATGAGGTGTTTAGTGAACATGGTAATAAGGATAATTATGTAAGAACGCTCGGAGGTAAATCAGTTGAATGTGAACAAGTTTGAAACTGAATAAATCTGGAAGCAAATGAAGGAAGCAATTGTTAGCAGTGCAAAAGAAGTATGTGGGTGTGCTAAAGTAGGAAGTAAGAATGATAACAGTGAGTGGTGGAATGAAGAGGTGATGCAAGCGGTTAAAAGTAAAAAAAGAAGCGTGGTTGAATGTACTAAAAGCAAATGATGAAGTTTCAAAAGAAAGATGCTTGGAATTATATAAGGAGGAAAAAAGGAATGCTAAAAGATGCATACGTAAGAGAAAAGAAGAGGTAAATGAACAGTTTGGAAGGAGGATGAATGGGGACATACAAGGGAATAGGAAGCTCTTCTGGAAGGAAGCGAAAGGTTAAGAATTAGAATAAGGGGAACCTGCTTAGAATAATGAATAGGGATGGTGTTTTTGTAACTGATGAAATGGATGTGAGTGAAGTGTGGAAAGAACACTTTGAAAATCTGTATAATATTGGCAGTAATGATGAGGTGATAATGACTGTGTGTGGGTTTGATGGTACAAGAAGGAATAAGTATTTTGGGGATGAGGTTATTAGCAAAGAGGAGGAAATGGGTAGAGTGAGAAAGTTTAAGAATGGTAAATCTGCAGATATAGATGAAATTACTAGTGAAATGATCAAGAACGGAGGCAAGATGGTGATTGATTGGATCTTGAAGTTGTGTAATAAAGCGTTTATGGAGGGTATAGTTTCGAGGGATTGGAGGAGAGCAGTAATAGTACCTTTATATAAGGGTAAGGGAGATAAAGGGAACTGTAGAAATTATAGGGTATTTAGTTTATTGAGTGTTGTAGGAAAGATATATGCTGGTGTTTTGGTCGAAAGAGTGCGCCGAGTGACTGAAGGACTGATTGGTGAAGAACAAGGTGCGTTTAGGAGTAGTAGAGGATGTGTGGATCAAATCTTTACATTGAAGCAAATGATAGAGAAAATGAGAAAGAGGAAGAATAAATTGTATTTAGGTTTTATGGATTTGCAACAGGGGTATGATAGGGTTAATAGGAAAGGTCTATGGCAGGTGTTAGTGATATATAGTGTTGGTGATAGGCTTCTGAATGGAATCAAAAGTATGTATGACGATAGTGATGCGTGTGTAAGAATAAATGGTGTCAAAAGTGATTGGTTTAGTATTAATAGCGGAGTGAGGCAGGGTTGTGTTATGTCTCCTTGGTTATTCAATTTGTATATGGATGGGGTTATGAAAGAATTGAAGAAAGAATGATGGAGATGAGTGGAGGGTGCCCTACCTATTATATGCGGATGATTTGGTTTGTGTATGAATCTGGAAGAGTTTGAGAGGATTGTGCAGAGATATTTGGCAGGGTAAAGGAGGGGTTTGAAAGTAAACGTAGATAAGTAAGGTTATGGTTGTGAGTGAGGACAGTCCTCAGTGTGAAGTTATGTCAGATGGTGAGCAGCTGGAACAAGTGTCTGAGTTTAAATATTTAGGGTATATGTTGGGTGAGAAGGGAACGGATGATGCAGAGTTTAGTAGGAAAGTTGTGAATGGTAGGAAGGTGGCTGGTGCAATTAAATCGTTGGTGAATGTAAAGGGACTAAGTCTTTAGTGCGCTAGGGTTTTACATGACGGTATGTTGTTACCTGTGTTATTGTATAGTAGTGAGACTATGGTCTGGAATAAGAAGCATAGATCTAAAGTTCAATGTGTTCAGATGGACAATCTTAGGGGCATGCTAGGTGTGAGAAGAATTGATAAAATGAGGAATGAATATATTAGAGAGTTGTGTGGTGTGAAGAAAGGGGTAAATGAGAGAATAAATGAAAGTATGTTGAGATGGTTTGGTCATATGGAAAGGATGAATGATAGTCGGTTTTTCAGCAGATGTATAGTGGCGAGTGTGTTGAAAACCGACCGGCTGGGAGATCGAAGAAAAAGTGGATTGAGTCAGTAAACGAATGTCTGAAGGAGAGAAATGTGAGTTTGGCAGAGGCGAGAAGAAAGGTGCATAATAGGAGAGAATGGCGGGATTTTGTGAGTGGGTATGGTTGTGGGCTTTGCCCAGGGAGGGATGAACCCTTACACTGACGATTTACCATAGTGAGGGTCCGTCGCAGTCCCTTGAAGCTATAGGGTGGATTTTCTGACTGCGACGAGTCCTTACTAATTAATGGAACAGAGGGGAAGGGTAAGTAAGGCTGGGCTATCTTTTCGACTTTTGTCATATTCTTCTACTGCTTTTCTTTTCTGATGCTTGTTATGCACCTTACCACCAGTCTTGGGGAGAAAATATATATATATATTAAATGTTATTGGTTATATATATATAGTATATAAATATATATATATATATATATATATATATATATATATATATATATATATATATATATATATATATATATATATATATATATATATATAATAATAATAATAATAATAATAATAATAATAATAATAATAATAATAATAATAATAATAATAATAATAATAATAATAATAATCAGATCATGTGAAATGTAATAATTATATGCCCTAGAGCACTAATAAAACTTTATTAAGTACTAAACTCTACTTTATATATTGTATACCTCTTTTAACATATTGTATTTACTGTATTTTAATGCTAAATACCCTAAAAAGACTTGATATATATGAAAAATAAGTAATTTAAAAAAAAACAAAAAAAACAAAAAATTTTGGCCTTTGGTCTTTTTTTAAAAAAAAACTTTTTTTTTTTTTTAAAAAAAAAAACGGTTTTTTTTTAATCCCAACCCTAATTATTCTTACTAGTAATATTATTATTATGATTCTTATTATTATTATTATTATTATTATTATTATTATTATTATTATTATTATTATTATTATTATTATTATTATTATTATTATTATTATTATTATTATTATTATTATTATTATTATTATTATTTCACTGTTCCAAAAAAATATTTTTTGGGGAAAGTGAAATATTGATATTTTTTTTCTACTTCTCCGATCAACATAAAATTTTCAGGGCTTGTATAGTCGGGCGAAATACATCTTTTTTACTTAGATAATTTTTTTTATATACTCAAAAGAATTTTTTTTTAAATTTTCCAAAAATTTTTTTTGAACATTTCTTCCAAGAACAAACCAAAAACTACTGCATATACAAAGAAATTATCTAAGTATAAACCGTGCATCTCCCTTGACTACATATGCTCTGAAAATTTCATCCAAATCGCATGAGCAGAAAAAATTATATCAATTTTTCATTTTAAAAACCAAAAAAAGTGGGTTTTGAATTTTGACATTGCTGACCACAGATTTCAAAGTATCATAAAATTACTTCTTGCCTTTTCTAGGTAATAGCCCCATCTATGTATATTTTAAGTTTGAAATCATTTCGAAAAAAATTGTATAAGTTGAGGCGAAAAATGTCATAAATGTCAAAAAATGAAAATACTGAAAATGTGATTACAGACACACCCGAAAACGGCGTTTTAGAGGTCAGGTAAAAAGCTGCGTGGTTTGCTCGTGTGTGCGTGTTTGGTGTTTTCGTGAGGTCAGATGAAAATGTGCGTCTGGAAGAGATTAAGAATTTTGTGAAGTCCAGTTTCTTAAAGGGGTGTGTGAGAAGAGATGTGGAACATCGATAGACCGAAGCAAACGATGGACCCTGCCCTTGACTAATCCCCGAGAAGCCCTAACTACAACCCCATCGAACACTTTTGAAACCGCCTCAAGTGGGCAGTTTGACGATCTGCGTCCTCACCTCCTACGTGCGAGTTGGAACGTGCCGTAATGGCAACATGTATGCCAGAAATACATCCAAAACCTCACATCGAGTTTACCTCGACTTATGCAGGCGTGTCAGTCAGAGCCAAGAGCGGTGTAACGATGTGATTGATGACCTTTGGTTTGAGTAATGAAGAATCATTGGAGGGCCCATTGACCGACCAGTGTATGGTAATGCTTGGGGACGGGTAGGACGGCAACCAGGTTGCACTTTTCGAGGTATCAATACGTTGAATGCTTTATAATCTTTCGAGGCGGAAGATAAGCTTATTGCATGAGTTGAGTAATTTTTGAACAGGAGTTTATGAGATATGATATGTGGTATTACTTGAGTAGGGTATAGTATAGTATATAGGGGGTAGTAGTAGTGGTTATATAGATGTAGTAGAGTATAAGTAGGAGTATATGTATAGTAGTGTTTTAAGACTAATTATTGTATAGGTATTATATAGTAGCAAGGTAGTAGGGCGGTATATAGGTGATATATAGGGTGATATAATTAGTGATGCAGGAACATTCCGCGAAGTACGCGGACATATAGTTAAACATTCCGCATACGTTCACTTTGTGGGCCCATGGGGACTAGGTTGGCGGTGCGGATTATTTATTGTCGGAAGATTTGATAATCAGATGATTTATAATAAAGAATATCTTGAAGATTGGAGATGCTGGAACGCAGGAATAGACTGTGAGGGAGGGGATGATGGGAGACATGTGACTCGAGAGGGCTCAACTGTGATGGGTGGGGTGGATGGGGTGTGTAAATGATCAGACTTGCTATCTCAACAGCGGGGGAAAATGGAGTGTGCATAAGGTGAAGTTTGAGGAGTCGAATCATGAAATGTGTCGAGGCATAGAGGAGTGTACGAGATCCCGCAAGAAAAATCAGCGAATTTACCGCTTCTGTTCTCCGATGGTGTAGGATGAACATTGACAGGCGTTCAAACGCGTGAAGGGCAGGAGAGCATTGTTGAACTATCTGTCAAATGAGATGAAATGTGGACGGGGGTTTTAAAAAGAATGAAAGATGTAATGAAACGGAGTGCTAGAAAAGGAACGCTTGTTGCTTTTTCTAGTGGACAATTAATGACGCTTTCATTACTTATGGTGCAAAGCTTACTTTAAGAATCCGCTGATAAAGCCAAGTTTTTGGGGTAACGTACGTGGGATTTGAGGGAGCAAGTTAATATTCTGGATTACTTTGTAGTGCGAGTTGGGAAAGAAAAATGTTCAATGTCCGACCAGATAATGAGGGGGAGTTCATGTAATTCGCCACGCAATTAAAAACGGAAAATGCGGAAATCTCGTTACACGAACCAACACCTCCTGTAGAAGTAAGATCAATTAACGAAATCACTGGAAGAATTGTCTTACATGTCTTAGTGAGTGTGAAAAGAAGAAGTAAAACACAGCAATTTGCCATAAGATGTTAGTGCAAAGGATTGAAAACTATGCACCAGAAAAACGAGGCGTAGATACAAATGATGATCGCTATCAGTTGGATTGGAAAGATTAAGCAAAATATTATCTACGCCCCAACGCTTAGAGTAAACTCTGCAAGGATAATAGCTTGGCCTTTCCTCCAGACTAGTGTTCCAAGTGTGAGAGAAGTATTTAGTAATGTGTTGGTAGATACATGATAAAAAAGACGATATAGACTCTCTAAGCAGAAAAGGCTAGAAAAAATTAATGTTTCTCAAGCACACCCTTCATATTGAATTTTGAATACTAGTTCAAAAAAGTAGTAGTAATCCTATTGTTGAAATCTCGGTCATTAAGGTCGGATGTGTTTGGGGAATAGAAGGTTTGGGGTACATAACCCATACCCCATCTTGAACAAATACATAATAGTAGCCCTCTGTGTAGCATTTCGTACAGTGGTATTACATATTCTACAAATTAATTATTGTTAAATAAATGCTTAAGCATAAACTTAAGATCTAGAAATTATAAGATATTCTCATTAAATCCAAATTTAATTTCCAAAATTATTATATATATATTTATTATTATTATATATATATATATAGTATATATAATATAATATATGATATAACGCTTAATTATATATAGTATTATATATATATAAGCAATATATTTAAGTTAGGATAGTATATATAGTATATATATATATATCAATGGCGTACCTTGAAGATTATAACGTTGGGGAAGAGTGAAGGTTATATATACCTATTATATATTATATATTATATCATTTATTTTTAAAGAGGTATAATATATACTATAATATATATTATTATATATATATTTAGATATATATATATATATATATAATATAATATTATAAGTATAATTATTATTATAGTTATGATGGGGAGAGAGGAGAGAGGAGAGAGGGAGTAGAGACGAGGGAGAGATAGACGAGAGAGAGAGATGAAGATAGAGAAATAGAGAGCGAGACGAAGAGGAGAAGAGAGACGGTATTCCAAAAAAACAAAAAATTTTATCTTTGTTTCTTCTCGCCTGAACGAAAAGTTTCATTCCCGTGGATTCTCGTATTTTTCGTTCGCCCTACAGCAAATAGTATAATGTACTGGCTGGCTTGGCCCTATAATATTAGTTATATGAAATATGAAAATCTAAGTACGCCCATAGCATACGATTTTACTACTAAGGAACAGAGTAGAAGGGCAAATTTCCATGAATGTAGTATATTATAATTGCTGATTGCTCAATGTAGGTTTTTTTCTTTAAATTTATTTTTTACTAAAATTTATAGTTTCTTTTTTTTCACTTTCAAATAAAATTGTACATAGCTTTCAGGATCTAACTTACCCATTTAATGTCTATTTTATCAAAATAGACTCAAAAATATTGGGTAGGAGCTACCTACCCTATGTATACGCCCTGATATATAGATATAGTATATATAAATATATATATATACTATATATATATATACTTATAGATATATGATATTATATATTTATTATATATATATATATACTATTTATTAATATATGATACACTATATATATGTAGTATATATATATATATATATATATATAATATTATATATATATATATATATATTATATATATACTATATTATATAATATATATATATATATATATATAAGTATAATATAATTATATATATTATCACATATATATTTCGTTTAAAACTTTCTTTAATGTAACTGAACTTTTTTAATATTGCTGAATTGTGGTGATAAGTAAAGAATACAACTGTTCACAGTATTGGCGTATCATTTTTAAACGTTTTTTCCGTTCAAATATTATTTCCTGCTTCTGAAAATGAAAATAGATTTTTCTCTGTAAATAGTATGGAGGAGACTGGAAGATGATGGAGAGTAGATTTGTGGGCTAGTAACTGTATGTTTGGAAATTTATGCTTGGTCACTGGAGTGCACCAATTAGAGTAATTACTTTCTTTCTAGATTGAGAAATTGAATGTATCTTCTGGGTAAAAAAAAATCCAAAATCAAGTTCTTTAAGAATTTCACCTTTTAAGAGCCACTTAGTTTTTCTTTTTTTTTTCCTTTTTTACACTAACTGACTCGCTGTCGCCTTTCGACTTTCTTATTACGTTATAAAACTAGAAGTGAACTTTGGGTACAGTACATTTCTTTCTAATGCTGCCTGATGATTTGAGACTTGGCAAATCTAGAGTTCATTGTAGATAGATGTCTCGTTTCTGATTAAATGGGGGAGTGATCATCCTCTTGACCTTATTCTGCACTTTGTTCTACTAGCTATATTACACTTTCTAACATTTCCCATTATTTGCATTTTTCTTTCAGATATTTCCATTTTCTACTGCAATTCTCTTATCTTCATTTACGAAATAAAGTCAGCTTTGTATCTTGGGTCTACCTCAGAGTACTTAAGACAATTATCTTGTTGCAATATATGATCTATTGACTCCTTCTCTTCCTTGGTTATCATTAACTAATACTATCTTAATGGCCTTGCATCAGCTCGTCTTTTAAAGTTCTGATAGCTCTGCTGTCATCCCCAGAGTTTTTAGTGCTATGCTGGAAGAGCTTATCAAATGATGGAGAATAATTTGATGAATATATAATTTTGCTTAGAATATGCAAGCCCACTAGGTAACTGGAAATTTCCAAGAAACTTTCAAGTTATTTGCCAAATGTAGCCCAGTTGCCAATCAGCATTAGATGATTGATTGTTCTATAATTAATATAAACTTGCAGAGGTCTTTCAGATACCATTCATACTTCTTTGTGTCGTAGAATCACATAATGTGCGTAGATTCTACACCTTGTGAGGAATTAACATCTTTGACATTGGGCATAATGTGGGGCTTGGCAAAAGTGTGGGGTTGGATCCAAGTTCTTGTGGTATTCTTTTGATGAGTTTCGATGTATCAGTATCTTAGAGAAGATTGGAATGATTGAATAATGTTAGGAAACATGTATTCCTACATTTACTTTATTAAATCGTACGACTGTTCTTGAAGAAAAGTAAAGATCTTTAAATAACCATAATGGTAAAGTTTATGAATAAACAAGAAATCTTGTGTGTAGCCTGCTGTAAATAGAGTTTCCAGAGTTGTCATGTTTGATATTCTCCATCGTTTCGTAAGGAATCAAATGGATTTTTTAGGACGAAATTCCCAATTATTCCCTCGATAGAATTTCAGAGAACATCCATGGATGATTAACTGCCAGAGATTGAGAGAGCCCTGGGGAATCTTTCGATGGGAGTTACACAGTTCTGATTTTTTTAAACTCCTGGAAGGCCAGGTCGAAGTGCAGTTAAAGAAATAAATGACTGATTTGAATGATATTAGCTCTCTATATTACCTGTTAGATAAATAGATTCAGTGGCTGGATCACCGTTAGATAACTTTCTCGTAAATATCTGCGTGATCATAATTTCCGTGTATGAAGTTGTGGGGTAGGACATGTCGGCTTCTCTGGACAATATATTTGGTGCTCACTAGAAATAAGATTTTTGATGCAAGCATGGAGGGCAATGAGATTCTATGAATCCTTCTCTTACCGTGACTGTGAATGGCTGGTACTCATGTGCGATAGAAAATTCTATTATGTTTCTGCGTTTTGGCGCTGTCATGTTGTAGTATGCGCAAGATCTTTTATTTGGGGGAGAATAAATCTTTCTCCTCATGAAGCTACACTTAATTTCTCGACGTGCTTGGATATATTGTTCTTTTGTGGTTCCGCCTGTTCTAGGATAGAATACAATGTAGCTCATCCTAGTTACGCATAAAGTAATTTTGGACATTCGATAGGGTTCCTCTTGGTCGATGCATGATTTTCCATCATTGCTCATTGAAGTAGGCGCTGTGTTACAAGAAATGATAATAGATGAGTTAATGTGTTGAACGTATATAAATATTAATTTTTTTAAAATATTATTTAGTTAAAACTAAAAGTTGTCATAAGATAGATTCCGGTTCCGGCCGAAATTTTTTTGTTTGGATTCCGGTAATTCCCGGTTCCGGCCCCGTAACTGAAATATTTCCGTTATCGCGTACACCCGCGTAATATTTAGTTTATATAGGATATGATATATTATAATTATATAGTTATATATATTAGTATATATATAGCGATAAGTAGTAGATATAGTGTTATATAATACAGTATAAATTGATTATGAGTAACTACTATATAGTATATGTATAATCATAACATCCGTATTCCGCGATGGTTAAAAATTCAAACTGCTTTGCATTACTGAAATATATATAGTATATGAAGAGTAGCAGTATAGTAAATAGTATGTAGGAGCGTAGGTAGTGAGGGAGATAGTCATGAGTATATATCGGATGCGGGGTAGTATGTTACGTAGATAGTTATGGGGGTAATAGTATATATATATATGAATTTAGGTAGGTGAGTAGGTGATAATGAGTCGATAGTGTAGTATAGAAGGTGATGTAGGTATGGAGTGAGGGGTATGGTTAGAGGTGATTATGGGTGATTCGTCTAGTATTTGAATCAGTTCATATGTTTTTGGAACAGATAAAAATTTCTGAAAGTTTACAGAAGAGTAATTTCTATAGAGTTCAGAGAAAGGTTAAGCTAGTATCTAGAGAAAATGTCTATGGGCAATGTCTGGGAATGATATTCCAGAAGGGTTGCCGACATATAAGAATCATTTCTTATAAGAACTTAAACTTTTCTTAGCAAAGGAACTTTATGTCTTTGTGGGGTTGGAGGAAAAAGTACTGTAAAGTGTGATAAAGTATGTTTTTGTTGGATGACTTAGAGGAAATGTGTTTCTATAAGGAATGTGGATTTCGAGGAGGAACTGAGTCGAGAAGAGTGTGAGAACGTTGCTCCATGTATGTAGCTGAGGGTGAGGTAGAGTAAGGGATAGGGATACATGTGAGTGATGTATAGTTATATATGGTATAGTAGGGTAGGGGTGGAGGAGTGAGTGGGTGAGGTATTATATAATAGTATAGATATAGGGGGTGAGGGTAAATAGTATATATGATATATAGTAAATTATAGATATAGAGTATAGTATATAGTTATAAGTATAGGGTAGTATATATATTATTATATATGTATAGGATAAAGAATCATACATATAATGAGATAATCAGGGATGGGGGAGTTGGAAAAAAATAAATCAACGTCCCGACTCCGGTTCGCAACAGTAGTCAGATGATAGAAGAATCAACCGGAGCTTCCCGACTTCGACTCGATGTATGCTATATCGTTAGGATAGCTGGAGATATTTCCGACTCGCGCGACCACCAGGGCGTACTCGACTCGGCCATCTCCCAACATAGATAAATGGTTCATACACACACTCAAACCGCACACAGCAGGCGACCACACCACACACATCGACACACAGCACGACACACACACACACACACGACAGCAGCATCAGCGAGCGACAACACACTACAGCAGCCACACACACACACACACCAGTATATATTAGGTACTATATAAGGGATGAGGGGTAACTAGGTAGTAGGTGTAGTAATGGAGTAGCTAGATAGGTATGACCGTATATAGTTAGGCGGTAGGTAGGGTATGAGGTATAGGCGGATAGGGTATAGTGGGTATAGGGTGAGGGGTAGATAGGGGATTATATATAGGGAGGGGTAGTATATATTATAGATAGGTTAGGGAGGTGGATATGGTGATATAGTATGTATTAAATGATTATTATACTAAGTAGGGTGAGTAATAGGTATGAGTATGTATGAGTTAGTAGGATGGTGGATGAGGTAGTTACTAGTAGTATTTATGATATATGAGGTAGGGGGTAGGTGTAATATATGAGAGGTGACTAGGTGCTATGGATGGGGATATATATTATGTAGTTATGAGGGAGGTATATAAATTTCTCATCGACGCAATGCCATGCTGGGATTATAAAGGAAAAGATAGAAATAAAATAAAGTAAGCTTCAAACACAATCGGATTAAATAGTACTCAGCGCTGATGATTGCAACAAGCGAGCTCCAGAGCCGAAAATTCAGTGCGATGGCAAGCGTGGAGTTGTTACTAACTCGATCAAAAGAATACATTTCATCATAGCTCGCAGATCAGTTATATGTTCGAAACAAGATGATGAAGCGTGTTTCACGAAGTGTGTGTTGTGCCTGAGGGGTTTTAATGTTTTACAAGCTTTTGTCATTTAAGATTCGTTGAAGGGCATAATATGTCTAAGTACTGTTGAAAAAATTGAGTGAGAGAGACTGTATAGTGAAGATACATTAACTCACAACAATGTGTATGACTAACATACAAGTTTGTAGGGGTAATTAATGAGTATGTTTAATACTGCCCGGTTAGCTGGCTGATGTAATATGGTGGTATTAGTATATGATGAGTACGTGTTATAATCATAATAGGTACGATAATAGTAGATATAGTAATATAATATATAGTTAGTAGTTAGTGGGATATATATAATAGTGGTGTGTGTAATAATATATGATCTATATAGTATATGATAATATATGGATATATAGTAGTATGCAAGCCTCTCGAAGAGCAGGCATGGCATGTACTAAGAAAGCTATTAAAAAAGCTGGGTACCAGGAAAAGATACGAAGTGAATGCATTTCGGGTTAGATGTGTCAGCAAGCGGATGTGTCAGTCGATTAAAACTTAATTTTGTTCTCTAGTCTTTATTGTCTAATATTTATTAATAAACACCTAGAATATTGGGAGGTATAAGTTCTCTAGGTTCCTTTTGCGGCAGCTGGTGAGTGCTCTGAGTTTAACCTTCAATTTCTGCAGTTGTACGAGAGCAAGGAGTTACCAAATATTGTTTTTATTATGCTCTGGAGAAAATGTAATTTTTCTTTGTATATTTCTTATGCACAGTTTGGTTTATTGATTTTGTTGATAACCAGGTACCGTAATTATCTAGAAGTACTGTTGTATAAGTAGGTTCGATAAATACTGATATTTAAATACATTAGAGGCATAGTGTAGTACTAAAGGTACAATGTTTAATAATGTAAGGAGTAGGTTCAAAGTACTGCTAGCTTCTTGAATAGTGGATACTAGTTAGTATTATAGGTATAGTTATATAGGGGTATAGTGAGAATATATATATTACTAAGTGTATAGCTATAGTATGGTAGGGTAATGTATGGAGTACAGAACTAAATGCAATATATATATCACATAGAATAGTTTCATTAGAAGTATAGTAGCCAGTTTGGAGTACATGAATAAAAGCTCTACATATATAGGTATACCTATTGGATAGTATGCCAAGCCTCCGAAAGCATCATTTGCAAAGTAACTAGGAAATTACAGTGGAAAAGTACAGGCTATAATAAATTAAAATTTAAAACAAAGGTCAGCAAAGTTTTCAATTCGACTGATCACCAGCTAAAGCAGTCACTTCAAACTCAACACTCAAGCCCAGCTTTGTAATATATTCAGCAAAGAACCATAGCCGGAGATAGCACAGATCCATCCGCGGAGGCACAAGTGTGCAAGAACCGAAAGTATCAAGATTTTACAGTCGAAAAAGTTGCAATTGAGGAAGAGAAAATTGTTAATATTTCTGAGAAGCCACATGTTATTTGTGAAAATGATACAAAGGTATCTAATGTCTCCGAGACATTTTCTGTAAATAGTTTTGTTAATAATGATAAGTGCCATGACAAAATGGAAGATAGGGCCATACAAGAGAACAATTTAGTGCCACACGTAGAAAATTTAGAGACACAGAACGTTGCAGCTCAGAATGAAATAGATGAGGCGCATGAAAAAAAGATTTTAGAATTGATGCGCGACAGAAAAGTTTTTAAGGGGCGCCAGCGGGATGATAATGCGTTACAAAGAATTTGGAGGTCAGTAGAAAAAGACGAAAAGAAATATTTATTAGTAAATGGCGTACTATACAAAAGAATAATAGAGAATCGGGTTGAAAGACATACACTAGTGGTGCCGAAGGAGTTCCGTAATAAAGTGTTAAGGGTGGCGCACGATGAGGTGTTTGGAGGCCACCAAGGCGTTAAGAAAACGATGGGAAAAATCACCTAACAATTTTTCTGGCCTAATTTGTATCAAGATGCAACAAATCATTGTTATTCGTGCGACATATGTCAGCGTACATGTTTTAAAGGGAGAGTCGCAAAAGTACCGCTGTGCCCAATGCCAATTATCGAAGAACCATTTCAGAGGGTTATTATAGACTTAATTGGTCCTATCGCTCCACCATCTTCAGAAGGCCATCAATATGTCCTTACGCTTGTTGATGCCACCACAAGATACTCAGAAGCAGTTCCTTTGAAGAGTATATCTGCACAGAAGGTGACAGATAGTCTGGTATCTATTTTTATGAGAATA
>JABUQX010075973.1:7500-17500 GCA_015478945.1 Trachelipus rathkii
AGTGGGGTTGCATGGGGTTAGGGCCTTCCTGTTCCTGCGAGTGATATTTACCCTACTGGTGCGTTATTTTTGACGAATAGTATTTTTTTTTTTTACAGTTGTCACCGCCACTCACGGGCAGAGCCCTATTCAAGGAGAGGGTGTTTCATGCCTCAGAAGCTCACCAACTAACGCAAATTACGCAGATGAGCACAGACGCAGGCTTTGAAGGGAGGGAGATTAAATTCAGCAAGAAACACAGAAGATGGAAGAGAATTCCACAGAAAAGAGGTGGCAGGAAAGAAGGAAGCACCGCAGCGAACTAACCTGGAGTTACCAATATCCACACAAAACTCATGCGCAGACACAGCACCCCTTGTGCTACGAGGGCGTCGTAAAGGTGGTGGTACGCGAGTGACAAGTTCCCTCGAGCACCTGCCGCTGCGGTACCTATAGAAAAGAGATAAAGCACTAACATCGCGCCGCAAAGATAGAGGGTCAAGTGTTGTGGAAAGTACGGAACAGTTTATAAGTCTTTTTGCCTTTGACTCGACCCGTCAAAGCCGGCGTGAAAACCAGAGCCCCCCCAGATTTGAGAGCAGTACTCCATACAAAGGTGCGGACGAGAGCCATTTGCTATAGCTGGAGTGAACTTGAGAAAGAGAAAAAAAAGGCTGCAGTCTAAACAGAACCTCCAGTTTCTTTGAGGCCGCCCTAGCAACCGTTGTGATGTGAGGATTCCAAGACATTTTTTTGTTTATGTTAAGGCCAAGGATGTTTATATTGTCAACAGGAGAGACGGAAAGAACCGTCGAAAGAGAGAGGAAAGTTGGAAGATGTTTTAGAGAGGGAAATTTGTGTAGAAGTTGAGTTTTTAAAGAATTAAATTTCACAAGGTTGAGATGACCCCACCTGCGAAATTCTATCCAGATCAGCGAGAATAAAATCGGAAAGATTAAGACGAGAGGAAATTCTATTAGCAAAAGAGAGAGCAGAATTGAAATGAGTTGAAGAATGAAGGGTTCGAGTCATCGGCATACGAGTGGATAGAGTAAGATGTGCAGTGAGAAGAACATTAATGAAAAGTAAGAATAAAGTAGGAAATAGACAGAACCCTGAGGAACACCACAATTGACAGAAAAAGAGAGAAGAAGTCGCCCGTCAAACAAACATTCATTTTTGAGGCGATTGAGAGGAAAGCTTAGACATAAGAAGCAAAGAGGAAAGGAGGAAACCCAAAGGAAAAAGCTTGGAGAGCAGTGACGGTTGCCATTACTCGGTCAAATTAGCTTTGGATATGTCAGCGCAACCACGCATGTCTTCCCATAGTTCCTAAGGCGGAAAACCCAAAAATCAGTAAGATAGGAAAGTATATCGCCAGTAGATCTCGAGCGCCGAAAGCCGTACTGGCGATCGGAAAGAAGTGAATGAGATTCCAGATGGTCTAAGAAGTGAGAGTTAAAAAGTGTTTCAAAGATCTTAGATAGAATACAAGTGAGAGCTATAGGGCGATAGTTAGAAGGGTCAGAGCGGCTTCCTTTTCGGAACCGGCTGGACATGTGCGTGCTTCCAAACACTGAGGGAAAGGTTAGTATGAGCATTAGAGAATATAGGATGGGAACGATGGAGGGGCCAGCACGAAAGCACACTCCCTCAAAAACACGGGGAGGAATGCCATCCGGGCCACCGCATTCCTAACGTTCATAGATTCAGGAGTCCCATGCTTCGATCAAGATTAATCACAGGCAAAGGCAATAATACACCTGAGAGAGGAGAAGGAGGAAGAAAGAGCGAATGCCAGAATCATCCAGGGTGAGTTAGGAGGAAAATAAGGGGGGGAGATTGACGTGGGGGAGGATACTTCGAGACAAAGAGATTGGCCATTTTCAGTTGGAGAATTAGAAAACAGAACCATCAGATCAAATAAGAGGAGGAAAGGCCAGATTTACAGAAGGTGTTAGAGATGTTTTTGGCAAAGAGGTCAGAAAGATTTTTCAGTAGGAGAAGCCTTAGGAGGTTAAGCGCTCTTTCGTGTGGATGAAAAGCCCGCTTAGAATCGCGAAGAGATCCCTGCAACGATTCTAGCCTGAATTGAAAAATTAGCAAAGAGTGAAAGAGAACGAGAAATTTTCCACTCCCGATACGCCACTGTCTCTAGCCTGACATGGCCAAGAAACAAAGCAGATTTCTGAACCAAGGATTTGAGGAGAGAAAGATTTAAGAAGAAAAAGGAATGAACTTGCTCATCAAATCAACTATTACAGCCCCCACCTTATCGGCAGAAACTGAAGCGTCTTCTGAAGAAAAGCAGTCATTCCAATTATAGTTAGCGTAGAACCGACGCAAGGCCCCCTAATCGGCCCGATCAAAGTGCCAGAAAAAAACGTGTAGGGCGGAGCTGGTGGAGAGAAAGTATTAAAATTAAGAGATATAAGGTTGTGGTCATTTACAATAGGAGCGAAAGTAATATAATATATATATATATATATATATATATATACTATATTAAATAGATAGTGATAATAGATCATGATATATCATGATAATATATATATATATATATATATATATATATATATATATATATATATATATATATATAATGAATATCCACAGTGGGAGAGCAGGTTCATTCCATCTTCAACTAAATCTTTTTCTCCTCAAAATCCATGGTTCAATGGAGCTTGTTCTCGCGCCATTCAGGAGAGAGACATTGCGTATCGGGCATGGAAAAACTCATATTCTCCTATTACTCTTAATAATTTTCATTCTGCTCGGAATCGTTGCAGGGATACTATTCGACAGGCTAAGCGCACTTTCACTAAAAGAAAGGGCGACAACCTGCTTGGTTCTCCTACTGATAAAGATTTCTGACCCCTTGCCAAAAACATCTCTAACAACTTTTGTAAATCTGCCTTTCCTCCTCTTATTCGCTCTGACGGTTCTGTTGCTAACTCTCCTTCTGAAAAGGCCAATCTCTTCGGCCTCCATTTTTCATCTAATTCTACCTCTACCCTGGACGATTTTGGCATCCCTCCTCCTACTCCTTCTCCTCTCTGGTTTCCCATGTCTTTACCTGTGATTACACATGATCGTGTGCATGGGATCCTGAGATCTATTAACGCCAGGAAGGCTAGTGGCCCGGATGTTATTCCTCCCCGTGTTTTGAAGGAGTGTGCCTCTGAGCTGGCACCTGTCCTCGTTCAACTCTACTCTCCATGTCTTAATGCTAATACTTTTCCTTTGTGCTGGAAGCGCGCATATGTCCAACCGATCCCGAAAAAAGGTAGCCGCTCTGATCCTTCAAACTATCGCCCTATAGCACTCACTTGTATTCTTAGTCTAAAATCTTTGAAAACTCTCTAACTCTAATTCTTGGATTCAAATCTAGATGTCTCATTCCCTTCTTTCAGATCATCAGTATGGCTTTCGTCTCTCGAGGTCAACTGGTGACATACTTTCCTATCTAACTGATTTATTTATGGTCTTCTGCCCTTAGGGACCATGGGGAGTCTTGCGTGGTGGCGCTTGACATATCCAAAGCTTTTGACAGGGTTTGGCACGCGTCACTGCTCTCCAAGCTCCCTTCCTTTGGGTTTCTTCCTTCTCATTGCTTACTCTTGTCTAGTTTTCTCTCCGATCGTTCTATATCAGCACTCGTTGATGGAGCGACCTCTTCCTCCTTTTCCTGTTAACTGTGGTGTTCCGCAAGGTTCTGTTCTATCTCCAACTTTATTCCTACTTTTCATCAACGATCTCCTCAGCTGTACTTCCAACTCTGTTCACTATTATGCGATGACCTCAACCCTCCCACTCTTTCTACTCACTGCAAAAACTGCTCCCTTCTTTTGCTTTCTAGAGTTTGTCTCTCGTCTTCAGCTCCCTTGCTGATATAATGGGATTCCACGGTGAGATTACCTCAACTCCTTGAAATTCAAATCTTTAAAATTTATATTCTTCGTAACTCCCTCTCAAAAACACTTTCCAACTTTCCTATTTTCCTTCGACGGCTCTAACGTCTCGCCAGTGAATAACAAACATTCTTGCTCTTAACATAAACAATAAAATTGTCTGGAAACCTCAGATTCAATGGTTTGCTTAAGATGGCCTCAAAAGAAACTGGAGTTCTCTGTTCAGGTCCGGAATTTTTGTTCCTTTGCACAGCTGCTCCAGTTAATATAAGGGCCTTATTCGCCCTTGTATGGAGTACTGTTCTCACATTTGGGGGGGGGGCTCCGGCTCCTACCCTTCTATTGGATAGGGTTTAGTCTTAAAGCTAACGAGACGTAATAAATTGTCCACTACATTTCAAACTCTTCTTGACTTTCTATCCTTGCGACGTGACGTTGGCACTATCTCTTTTCTAAAGTACTACAACGGTAGATGCTCAGGGGAGTTGGCCGCTCTCGCATTCCACCTCCATTGCGTCGCCCGCGCAATACAAGGGGTGCATGCTCTCGCATGATTTTGCGTGAGTATTAAGAACCCAAAGACTTGTTCGTTGTGCGTGCTTCATTTTCTTTCTCAGCTACTTCTGTTTCTGTGGAACTCCTTGCCTTCTTCTGTTTTTCCAACTATATTTAATCTTCCTCTCTTTAAAGCCCACGTCTGCGCTCACCTGAGAGATTTGCCTTAGGCTGGGGATTGGGTGGTTTTTTTTCCATGTTTTATTTTCGCCCCCTCCTTGAAAAGGGCTTATAAAGCCCCCGGTCTTCTCATCCAATAAGAAAAATTAATAGTTGATATATATATATTATATATATATATAATATATATATATATATATTTTTTATAACTATACAATATATATATATATATATATATATATATATATATATATATATATATATATATATTATTCTTCTTTTCTCAAGAAAAAAAATAGTTGCTGGAATTGTAGTTACAACAATTTTAGCTTTTCTTGTGATTTACAAAATTAAAGATATCGTACGGTGTTATTAAAGCACTGCATGCAAAATGTTTATAAGGTAGTTTGGAAAATAGATAACGGGAGTATGTTCCAGACTTTACCAGTGGAGTACATGTAAGGTTGAGCATAGCTGTTAAGTCTGAGGTCAGAAAGAGCATAGAGAAATATGAGATAATGTCACGAGAAAAATAAACACCAAAAATATTAAGAACAGACGAAGGTTTGAGTCATGTGTTTTCAAAGAAGATGTTATAGCTGTGTGAAAGATTATGTGGAGTGGAAAGATGGAGGAACTGAGCTTTTGAGTAATTGAAAACAACCTTGTTCTCAATGCTCCAAGAAATTCGAGAAAGATCCAAGTTGACCCAAGTTGACTAGTTGATCCAAGGGTGACCCAAGGGTGAGCTAATTGTTGTTGAAAAGGACGTCTATCGAAATGAGGGGAGTAATGAAAGGTGAAGTCGTCGGCATAGGAGTGGATATGTGATGAAGCAATAGAGAGAGGTCTTTTATGAAAAGTAGAAAGAGTTAGGGATAAAACAGAACCATGAGTAACACCACTATTTATAGATTTAAAGGATGAGCGGTGGCATTCACCAAAGTACTGAAGGAAAGAGGACCAAGAAACAGAAAGACTAGAAAAAAGATTGCCAGTAGAGCGCTTCTTACGAAAGCCGCATTGGCGAGCAGAGAAAAGATTAGAAGAATTGAGATGTTTTCAAATCTTCCTACTTGGATAGGTTCGAAACTATAGAAAGAGAAGAAGTTGGAGAGATTTGGCAGTGGAAGGTTAAAAGGCAGTTATACCGACGGTAAATACTAAAAAAGGGCAAGAGGAAGAAGCAAAGTTAAGAGTTAACATTTTTTGAAAAATATCACAAAGGACGTGAGGAAGAGGAGGAACCAGTAAGATTATTGCATTTTCTACTGAGAAAAGAATTTTTTAGCGTCATGGAGAATAGATTTTGCACGATTTTGGGATGAAATATAAGTTGCAAGGGTTTCTGGAATTTGAAAATGACAGTAATTCCTAAAGGCAGCGTCCCTGTGGCTAATAGCACGAGAACAAGCAGAGTTAAACCAAGGTTATCTAGGTTTAGTTGAAGGTAAAGATCATGGGGTGCACGCCTCCATCCATGCCAGAGAGAATTAGCTCGCGCTTTGTACACTCCGAGGGACCCTTTCCAAGGAAGCTGTAGTCATTCCATGGGAAATCAAAGAAGTACGACATGTTAGCAGAACCGAAGTGCCATAAACGTTTTCTCGCCGTAGGCGGGGGTATTTCTTGCGGAAGATTTGATGAGATAGAACAGAAAACAGAGATATGAGAGTGATCGGAGGAACCCAGAGGAGGAAAGAATTTAACAGAATAAGGATAAGAATTAGAGATTAGGAAAAGGTCTAGAATGTTGGGTTCATCTAAAAGACGATCAGAGATACGAGTAGGGAGCTGCACTAACTGCTCGAGGTAATTCTGAATAGAAAAGTCGTAGCAAGTTCATCGACTTTATCTTGAGAATTGGAGAAAAGCAATTGGCCGTGGGTGGTGAACGTTGAAATAAACCAAGAATGATAATTCCAGAGAAATGTGAAGAAGAGAGAGAATGTGTTTTAATTTATTATGAAAGGTTAGCTTGAGCCATTAGGTAGAATATTAGGAAAACTCCAAATCAAAGACACGGGAACAAACATCATTGCACACATTGGCACAACTGCCTTTGGCTGAAAATTGAGGGAAGAAATAGCAGGAGTCAACAGAGCAGAGTTTGAAGTCAGAACGCTCAAAAACCTAAGTTTCGGTTAAGAATAAGAGATGAGGTTTAGAGGAGGAGAGGTGATGTTCAACAAAATGAAAATTAGAGTTAAAAACTATAAGATTGCAGAAATTTATGAAAAAAGGAGACCGTACATCAAAACAGGCCTGGCAATTCCGTGATGGCACCAACTCCACCATCAGAGGTCGTTAACCCACTAACGGTGAGTGGGGAGGGTGGATGAAGCGGCATATTTTTGGAAGCCCCTTATATAGGCTTCTCCGAGGACAATCGCGTGGCTGCCATTTTATTACATTTTTTATTTCTTTTTAAGAGTAAGTGTTAGTCTGCCAATTGTATTTTATGGTATGTGATAAGGGAGAACTTACTCCAATGTAAGAAGAATGTGGATATGAGCGCAAAAGGGGAGAACCATTGAGTACTGGAGTGTCATGAGATGTACTCTAAGACTCCATATATGCCCAATTGTGGGTTATCGCATTTGCTTCAGGTGCGCTGCGTCCTACCTCTGTCATATATTATTTCAATATATTATATATAATTATATATATTATATATATACTATTATATATATATATATATTATTATATATATATATATATATATATATTATATATATATAATATATATATATAATATATATATATATATATTATAATTGTCGGTGCGGTCGGTGCGTGGTGCACAAATTTTGTTGTGGTATGGTGCGGTGCGGTTGCGCATGGTTCGCTCTCGGTGCGGTGCGTGTGCGGTGCGCATGGCCAAGAGCATTGGTTGCGGTGCGGTGCGGTTGCGATTAAAGATGACGGGTTGTGCGGTGCGCGTGCTGGTGCACGACCTCCCGGTGCGGAGCGGTGCGGTGCGCAAAAATCCGGAGCTCGGCCAACACTACCACAGAACTCAAGCCAGCTCCCCATTCATATCGTGTTAAACTTTTGTTTTGAGAAACCTTAGGTGAAGAACCTTTACACTTTTTACTATTAAAATGGCATTTGCCCACTTAATCTGCCCACCAAAGAAGTTTATCAAGATCATTTTGAATATTTATACGTCCTTCACTATTCCTAACTGAGGTGGCCACACATTGGTATCATCTGCAAACTTAGAAACCTTGCATTTAAGTCCCTGTTAAATCATTTATATATATGAGGAACAATAGTGGCCTCAGCTCTGAACCCTGTGGGAAACCCCTCTTCAACTATTTCCTTGATGACTTATTGTCATTTAGTTGTAACACTTTTTCTATTCCACAACCACTCTTTAATCCAACCATTTACCACTCCACCTATACCACATTGAAATAACTTCTTCATCAGCCCTATGTGGGAACCTTATCAAAAGCTTTATATATATATATATATATATTAATATATATATATATATATATATATATATTATATATATATATTATAATATATATATCATATATATATATATATATATATTATATATATTATATATATATATTCCACATCTGATTACTTCTTTAAAAGAATACTTTCAACATTTAAAGTTTTAAAATCAAAATTAATGATGATGGAACTTTTTCCACAGGCATACATGTCAAACCAACTGATAATGGTCTGTACCTTAATAACAACTCCTACTTCCCAGAAGTATATAAGAATTCAATTGTAAAAACACTCATATATAGGGCTTATAAGTTGTACTTAAATAAGGAGTCATTTGATGCTGAAGTTAAAAGAATTAAACAGAACCTGATCAACTGTAACCACCCTTTAAATTTAACGGAGAAAATAATAAACAAAACCATCAACAAACTCTTTAAAAAACAGGACAATACGAACAATATCTCTGAAAGCATTAAATTTTATTTTAAAACTCAAATGCAAAACAACTTCGATAAAGAGGAAAATGCTTAAGCGGCATTATTAACGCCCCCACATTAAAACTACAAGTAATTTTCAAAAAATACAATTAAAAATATATCACAAAACAAAAGAAAATTTCTTCCTGCTTTTCAACTAAGGATACCCTTTCAGTTAATCACCATGTCGTGTACCCATGTTGTGTACCAATTCGCATGTCCCGAGTCTGACTGTACGTCTGGATAAATTCATTACACCACTCCTTAGACTAACAGCATGGCATATCAGCAGAGGTTTTTACCAGTTTAATGGACCAAAATCTATTCACTGAGCATAAACTTCAAATCTCAAACCTGATATTCAAAATCATTTTAAAATTTACACTCTTCATGTGAAGCCCCAAACTGAAAATAGCTGAAGGCTTATTACATAAAAACATCTAAACCAGACATTAACATAATTCAACGTATTGTTCCCTTTAGTTAAATATGAATTATGAAAACCAAATTTAAAAACCTAATCGGCAAGTTTTAATCTTTAAATCTAGTAATTTAAATAAGTAATTCAATTGTTAGAATCGAAACTCTGAAGATTGTCCGGAGGTTTACGACGAAACCGGTCATGAATCTAATAAATATAAATATGCCTCTTACTTTCTTTGCAAATTATTCTCTAGATTAATATTAAGGAAATTAAATGAATATCAGAAAAAAATATTTAGGGAATTGGAAGCTAAAAGTAAAACTAATAATAATAAAATAATAATAATAATAATAATAATAATAATAATAATAATAATAATAATAATAATAATAATAATAATAATAATAATAATAATATTTTTAATTATTAATTTTTAATTCTATTTTATAATAATAATAATAATAATAATAATAATAATAATAATAATATAATAAGATTACTAATAGTAATAGAAAGAACAAAATTAATGTAATATAATAATATAATTAAAAAATTTTGGTTGTGCTAATATTTAGGATACTTTTCAATAGTTTCCCATTAAATACTTATTTATTTTAGAGGAATCTACCTCTGTTTAATTATAGTTTTTTACTAGTGACCATTGTCCAGGTCCTTATATGTTATTTAATTAGTATACTTTATATTATTGATCTCTGAATTAATTCTATACATTGTGACCATTGTCAAGGTCCGTTCTAAATTTATTAATTTATTATATTACTATGTACTGAAATCCTTGAACGAAATTTTAAAGTTCCTATGCTTTAATACGAGAAAAAAATCGCTCAAATACGTCTTCAGCGACAAACTTAGAGATGAGTGTTGTATGTTATATCATTATACATTTCTTGCGCAATTTGATTGGCTGAAAGATGTGAACATTATATAATAATACTAATAATGTGCTCGCAATTGATCCGACAAATTTAGAGATTACCTATATTAATATTAATTCATTTTAATTGATCCGCTTTTTCAAGCGCATTTATATATATTATATATAT